>JAEQBH010004874.1:0-302641 GCA_016808115.1 Tetrastigma voinierianum | reverse complement strand
TCTAGTAATATCGCCTAACATATCCCCTAAGTTACCGCTTTTGCTTCCTCGTGAATCTCCATCTTTGTGTCACTCAAAGGGCCTCCTGGAAATTAGAGCAAAGATATGTACTTTTCGGTATAAGCTTCGATATCTCGTAATAGCTCATTATATGAAAGTACCGATTATATAAATCCACTTTTCAACCCCGCAAAATAAATTGAAAATCAAGTAAATCAATGTTCAATAATTAATCCTCACCCTTGAGAGGGTATTTAATGTCCTACTACTAGGATTCCAATCATCACAATCAAACAAGTAAGAAAATGAATAGTTAGGTTTCAAGAGACAAACAATGAAAGAACAAATCATGATTTGAGCTTGAATTTTGTCTAAACAAGAATGAAATCTAATTCTAAGTGAGAGCACCAAAATCTTCTTTCAATACAAATCCAAAATTCTGCTCTAAAATTACTCTAAGATCTACTAAAAATCAAAACTAGGCTAAAGCTAAAGAAATTATGAAAACTCAAATGTCTAACCTAATTCCATCTTCGTCCAGCCTCCGCCTCTAGTTCCTAAGCTAAAAACAAGAAGTTGTGCTAAAAATTCGCTATAAAAAAATAAGCCCTAGCAAAAAAAAAAAAAAAACTAAAACAACGGGAAGATTTTAGAGATAGAAACTCCATGAGAGGTTTTCCTCACCTCCTTTCTTGCCCCGAAATTCCAAAAAATGAGTATTTATAGTCTTAGGGTGAAATGGGCTTGAAAATAGTCCAAAACAACAATTTTCGGGCCTTTCTGGTTTGCCTTAATGTCAATGTCGCGACATTGGACTGCAATGTCGCGACATTGGACTGCAATGTTGCGACTTTGCTTTTTGATCAATGGCTAGTTTTATTCTCCAATTTGTCGGGTCGTAACTTCTTCATTTCAACTCGGATTTGGGCGTGTGAGGTGTCGTTGGAAATCACTTTGAATGTAGAATGCAAACGAGTAGTGGATTTGAACCCATTTGATGCTCTATATGATACATATAAGAAATTATCTTCCTAATGACACTGTGAGATATCCTATTAACTTAATTTTTGGAAACATTTTGCATATTTTCTTAGTAAATCACTTGCTTTCCATTAAGAATCCTACAAAACCAAGTTTAGAGAAATGTTGGTGGGAGTTTTATATGAATTGGATATAAAATATCAAAAATAGTATGTGAAATGGACTCAGAAACATGATGAAGTTTGCCACTCATCAAACACCCTAAAACATAAAGCTTTATCGACCTCAATCAAAGAAAAAAAGGAAGTCGCTTGTCCCCAATCAATGGAATAGAAGAGTCATTTCAATTTTTTTATTTAACCAAAATCGAGTAATCGGTTTGAAGTATGGTATGTGATATGTGTCTTAAGAATTACTTCTTACCAAGAATATGGAAAATATGATCAAGATAATTTATTTATTTTATAGCTGAGTTTAATTCCTATAATAGACAAATTTAGATCATGCTCACTAGTGTGTGTGTGTGTGTGTGTGTGGTCTTCCCCTATCCAAACAATTTATGCTTTGATGAGCTATGAGAATTGACAAGTACGCCGGACCTCAAGATAGTTTATTAGTTCCATAGGTTTGTTGCCTTTATCACTTCCACTCAATGTAGGACACAACTCTCAAGATCAAGTATAGTCTTTATAGGCTTGTAATAGAAGGCTTGGGTGGGTGAAGGACAGTCACTAAACTAAACTTACCTCAAAACATACACACATTTTATTGCATTCAAACTCTCTACTCCATCCTGATTTTACCATCAAGACAAAGGATAATTTCAAGCACCCTAAAATCATTTTGTGGTGCATCTTCCATAATGCCCATATCACCTTCAGCATTAAATTGTGATTCTTCAGAAACAATTACAGTTTTCTTTCTTAAGACAAGGTTATTAGAGGGTAAATGTCAAACCTCTTTAAGCTTTCTACCAACCCTTTATGAGCGCTTTCAAACAATAGCCTTGCACCAATTGGCCTTAGGGTACCAGGGTGTTAAGACACCCCTTAGGATTTACTTACTCTAGGAAGGAAGGCTACGAGGCTAGACTCACTTAATTTTTTATTCTATTTTTCTTCTTTTACACTTGATATTTTTTGCTTTTGTTTTGTTTTTCTCCTTCCTTTTTACCAATATCTTTTGATTTTCAACTTAATTCATTTCAACAAATTTGGAGTTATTTTCCTATGGAAAAATAACTCCCCCAAACTTGCTCCTCACCACATTTCTCAATTATGCTCAAATCCTCATATTATGGGTGAGTTTGGTTCTTTATTGAGGGATAGTGATGTATAGGAAGGTTAATGCTTCAAACTTGGTTCTTATAAACAGAATTTGCCTTTAAGGCTCCAATAGTTTGGTAATTAGAGGAATATGCATATGTATATTAATTGGGTTAGCTAGAAAGGCACAAACTTTCCAAGGATGGCCTATATCATTTCTCAATTGTCGTGGTTTCCTGTGATTTCACCTGGGGTTTATAATAGAACAAGTTCTAGAACCCATGTGGAGATCAAAGATAGATGGATTCTCATAAACCTTCTCTAACCTAAGCAAAAATTACTTTCTGCTGGTACTTTAGGACCCATGCAGTATGGATTTTGAGGAAACCAATGACTAAACAGCCTAATGTAGAGATAACTCATTACATTAAGTCCTATTATCTTGAATACTCATCCAATCCCATGTCTCAATTGATAATCTTCATTGGACATCACAACTACTCTAAAAACAAACTGATTAACCTAATAAACCTAAACTAAGATGTAAGTTGGAAAGCATCAAACAAAGCCACTATCCATACAAGCACAGAAAATTCTAACTTCAAAGCTATCATGCAACAAGCTGGGTGTGACATGATAAACCAACCAAAATAAACACCCCCAAACTTCTCATTGGGGACTAACATTGTCCTAAATGTCTAGCAATGTATAAAAGGAAGCAATAAAGTAAAAGGGCAATAGAGAGAATTGAGAAAGTGAACTCCCTTTGTAGTCTCGACCACTTTGAATAGAACCTGAGAATTTTTAGACCTTACATTGGTTTATTACCCATTGATACACTCTCTCTTGTTTCTTTGGAGCCATGAAAGTGTCTTTGGTATTTTCAAACACTTGGTGTGCACCAACTTCATTCACCTCAAATTTTAGTGAGTTTTGATTCTCAAACCTCCTTCATCATGAAATCACTCCACAATCAACAATGATCCACAAAGAACCAAAATGAAACAACAAAGCACAAAATCTTCCATTGTAACTCCTTGATGCTTAATATATGGAAAAGTGAGTGTTAAACAAAGGTAAGTTTGTGGGGTTTGTGATGGGTTTTGAAGTTTGAGATGATGAGATGGATTTGGGGAGGGGATGTAATTTAGAATTAAGTGGATGGGAGATGAATTTGAAATTGTTAGAAGTTGCAAAGGTTGGAGGGAATGAGTATGGCCAGATAGAGTGCAAAGTAGGAAGAAGAAAAATGGGTTTTAAGAAGTTTGGTAGCCTTAGTTTTTGGATAGTAGTGCCGGGTCATGTCGGGCAATTCGTCAACACTGCTCTTCTTCCAACTTGTTATACTCATATCTCCTTCATTTTAGCTCAAAATTGACATGTAAGACTGCCATCCTTTCGATGTCTAATAATGTACTCATGGCTGAGGTGAACCATTTGAGCCTTAATCAATACAGAAAAAAATCAGAACAAGTCCTAATGTTATTCAAAGGTGATCATTTCTTGAGTTCCATGGTTCTCCTTGCTTTGTCCCTTTGCCCACTATGCTCCAAGGCAAGTCCTCTTGTCTTCAATTCTCCTCAACCATGATCAAGAACCTTACAACTTTGTCATTTTCAATTCAATTTGTTCAATTCATCTCAAAAACTCAAATTTGATTAACATCTCAACTCCATCATTTTCACACTTCAAGCACTATAAGTACATCAACCACAACTCTCTTTCTCCCTTTCCTCAAACTTAATCATGGTCAACATGTTTGAGCTTCAAACCTTTTATTTTGCAAACACTAACAAACAAAGTTAAACCTACACCATTGGGACTTTCAACCCACGTAAATAAAATTTAAAAAAATGAAGAATCGGAAAATAGACAATGGAAAAAAAGAAAAAGAGGATAAAACTTTATTACTTAGCTCAAGGTTTCAAGAAGTTACTTCCATTTTAGAGTCCAACTAACTCATTGGAAAAAGAATTAGTACTTCCATTTCCACAATCATCTAGCTCGACAATAACTCTCTTCATAACCATTCACTGCTGATGATTTTCCAAATTTGAATAGGGGGAAGAAACTCATAATCCCTTTAATCGTGGCCGTGGTTCAGCCATTACCTTTCAAAACAAATTCTTTATGTGATTCTAATATAAACACACCTTGATTAAAGGGACTTTTCAAATATATTCTTCCTTTTGATTTTGTAGCAATTCTTGCACATTTTTCTTTTCTTGTCTGGCCAAAGGTAATGGTTGGGTTGAGATTGAACTTTTGCTTTCTCACCCACAACAAAGGTGAGTCACTATGCTTGGATTTGAGAAGGAAGTGGTCTTCTAATATATAAGAAATTTTTAGATCCCCTCAATGCCCCAAGTCACCAAATCCATAGGAATGTAAATGTGTCAATTTTCACTCAAGACGTTTTCAATATCCATTTGACTTTCTTTTTCAACTTCGCTCATCCACTTTGGCTCTTCATCTCTAATTTGTTTAGAGGCCTGTTCTCAATTTCTAGCTCATTTTCAATATCTTCCACAAATTTCAGATAGTTCTTGGTACATTGCTCAAAGGGGAGTACCCATGCATTCATTGATTTGCTGAAGTATTACTAAGAGATCCTCAGAAATTTTTTCCTGAATGCTTGGACTAAGTGGCCTACTCGAGCCTCTAGCACTTTCCAATCTAGCACTAAAGGTTGTTCCGAAGGGCACCAATCTGAAATTCTGCTCATAAAGACTAATCATCTCCTTTTCTCATCCATTTAGGTAAAAATCGCTTCCTTAACAAGAGACAACCTTCTTCATCCTGAATGTGGGGTTTGAACTCCCTTTGATACGGTATATATTGAGGGATAATTAGCATACAACTTGGGTTCTCATAGACAAGATCGTCTTGACACCAAAAACCACATTCAGCAAATACTCCTTGTTCCATGTTTGAGTCATTGTTGCTTCTTTGGTTCAAATGATGAACAAGTAAGTCAAGCTTGGCTTCTATGGAGGCAAGTCTATTCTCTTTGAATTCTTACTCCATGAGTACCTACAAATAAGAAGAAAAAAAAGTACAAAATACAAAAAAAACCAAAAAAAGCTAAGAAACAAATCACAACCAAAAATAAAAATAAAAATTGCCTAAATTAGCAAGTCATCTGTTCTTCAAAATGTCAACTTCCAATGAGAGAAAGTGAACCACGCCAATCCCCGACAACGACGCCAAAAAATTGTAAGGGAGTCTCAAATGATGCATTATATATGGTACCCCACAAGGAAGTGAATGTGGTAAATACTCAAAACTCGATTTTAAAAAGTAAGTGTACTCTCAAAAATTGGAAATAAAAAGTATTACTAACACTCATCCCTTTCCCCACTCGGGCCATAATAAAGTGACCTAGGAGTCTCGAATATCGCATTAATAAGAGGATATGAGGTTCTCTATAATTGGAATTTAAGCACTCGAAATAAGGGTTCTTCACTATCTAGGTGACCAAATATAATAGAATTAAAATCAATTTAACTAAAAATTGATTTAAAACTAATCAACTAATTCCTAAAATTTATCAAGCAAACAACTAGCTTAAATCTAAAATGTATGAAGAAAGGTACTAGGGATGGTGATAATCTATTTAACAATCAATTTTCATTTCCTTGAAATGCACATTTGTGAGTTGAATCCTCTAGATATGTCTAAGAGCAATGTAGTATAGCCTTGAGTTCCTCATGACACTCTACATTTCACTATTTAGATAATCATATTCCTACCAGGTCAATGAGTCTAAATAGCTACTTGTAGGATAGAATCCTCTTTCTAAGAACTGGGTATTTTTCCTAACCAGTACTTCACACCCTTTTCTTAGGATTGAAGATTGTTTGCCCCCATAGATAGGATAATGCAAGCCTTCTCCAATGTAATTGGTATCTCAACCATCAAATCTAATAAAGTTCTCTCCTTGATTAACATATGCTAAAACGGGATCAAGGTCATTCTATCAAAATTGAGGTGAGACGTCTAAACATTAAACTAACACATCATCTAATTATCCCCTAAACTCCTTGGGAAACTAGTGATCTATCACAAGTAATATTTTAGTGAGTTTATTAGTTTTAGTAATATAAGTCTAATATACCTCAAGTTACTAATCTTTACTATCAAGAATCTCCATCTTTGTGTCACTCAGAGGGCTCTTGGAAATCGTAGCAAAGATGGTATAAGCTACTCGATATTCATAACAACTTACGAGTGAATGTGCATCAATTATATAAAATCAGTATTCAACCCCACAAAATAAATTGAAAATCTACAAATTTGAATGTTCAACAATTAATCTCCACCACTAGAGGGTGTTTAATGTTCCATTACTGGATTTCAATCATCACCAATCAAGCAATAAGTAAGAAAATGAAGAAAGAAATCAAGATAAAGAGGAGAAAACAAATTGTGATTCGAAATTAATCTTTATTTAAACAATAATGAAATCTGAATCTCTGAGTACAACACCGAAATCTCTTCAATACAACTCAAAATTTGCTCTAAAATTACTCTAAGATCTACTAAAAATCAAAACTAGGCTAAAGATAAAGAAATGTTGAAAACTGAAATGTTCCAGCTGCAACTCAAGCTCCAGCTCTAGCTCTAGCTACTGATCTAGCTCCAACTGCTCTAAGCTAAAAAAAAAAAAAAAAAATTTGTTCTAAAAAAAATATGCTGTAAAAAATAAGCCCTAGCAAAAAAAAAAAAAACTAAAAACTGAAAAAATGGGAAGGTTTTAGAGAGAGAAACCCCATGAGAGGTGTTCTCCCACCTTCTTTCTTGCCCTAGAAATCTAAAATAAGAGTATTTATAGTCCTAGGCTGAAATGGGCTTGAAAATAGTCCAAAACAACAATTTTCAAGCCTTTCTAGTCTGCCCTAGTGTCAAAATCCCGACATTGGACTGCAATGTCTTGACATTGCTTTATGCTCAGCGACTGGTTTTATTCTCCAATTTGTCGGGGCCATAACTTCACTCATGTAGAATGCAACCATGAGTGGATTTGAACCATTTGATGATCCAGATGATACATAAAAAAATTATCTTCCCAATGACGCGCTGTGAGACATCCGGTTAACTATCTTTTTGGAAACATTTTGCATATTTTCTTACTAAATCGCTTGCTTTCCATCAATAATCCTACAAAACCAAGTTTAGTGGAAACGTTATGAGTTTACATTCATGTGAAATTAATTTGGATATAAAATACTAAAAATAGCATGTGAAATGGACTCAAAACATAGATGGGTTTTATATCTATCGCTTTGTTATAGTGGTGTGAGAATTTTGCAAATATGGTGGGGAAGAAGAGAGGAATTGCTATATCATGGAAAAATGGATCTCCTTCGACAAAGAGGGAGATCAACAAGACCACAATCTTAAAGAAATGAAAGACAATTCCAGTTTCAAAAAGTCGGTGAAGGAGCCAAACTAATAAAAGATTTTCTGTTACTCACGGATGGAAAAGGTGAGTGGAATCTCACAAAGAAGAACCCAGGAGTCCATTAAAGGTGAGGATCAATGATCGAGGGAAGAAAAAATTTGGTTTTACTTCCTTAGTTCAAGATTCTCCTCTTAAAGGATCTCTCAAAGATTTGTGAGAAAGGAAGAGGCATTACTCTTGTATGCCATTCTAAAGGGTTACAAGCGAATGGGAATGATCGTCTGAAGTCAATCATGAATTATTATAACAGTATACAGGTCTTATTCTCATCCAAAGAACTATCACTGTGCTCGTATATTAGCAGTGAAGACAAAACCTGGGAAGAAGAAGAAAAAGAAAGGTGTCCCAAGATTTCCCCTTTAACTCTCACTACTATAACTAGACCTCCACCAAAGAAGTAAGAAGAAGGTGTAGAAATTAGAAGAAGAACACATAGATGAAAGGGAGAATGAGCAAGCTATTGTGATGAGCTCAGTGAAAGAAAGAGAAAAGAGGTAGAGGAGTATGAGCCCAATATAGAATCTATCTCCAGATGCTAGAGAATATCACCAAGAGCCAATTGGAAGCTCAAGACTGTAAAGCAACAATACAAAGATCATGGACAAGTTGGTAAGAATGGAGCAGAGGATAAAGGAAAGAGATGACTAACCAAACCCAATTGCGCCTAAAGATAGCTATTCCGATGTAATCCAAGAATAGTGAGGACACTTGGAAGAGGTAATTAGACAAAGAGACTTAGAGAAAGAGGAGATAGAAGAGAGAGATGCAATATGGAGAGAAGAGCTAAGAGTTAGAGATGTAATTTTCTGGGAAGAATCAGGGAAGCAAGAATTTGATCTATGCAAATGTTTGGAAGCCGAGACCGTAGCATGAAAACCAAGCCCGGAGTCAAGAGATATGTGGTGGTTGAATAATCGCAAATATTTCAAGGATAGCTTGAGGCTCAACACTCAAGAACTAATCAACAACAGGTGTACATTGGAATCAATAGGGAAGAGGCAACGTGAGCTAGTAAAGAGTAATGCAAACATCTTAGACTAGGCCATGAAGACTGTGTCAGGCAAGAAGAAAGTTCCACTGCCAAACATCCAAATTTCTAATTATATACCTTATACCATAGTGCTTAAGGATGTGACATACCCTTTCATAATTTTACCAACTCTTAGAACCTTGAAAAATATAAAGGGGGAAGTAAAAGAAGTCTCCAAGAAAATCTCCAAAAGAAACAAATAAAATTGAGTCCCCTTTATTTTCAGATGATATGAACATTTCTTGTGTAATTATCCCAAGTGAATTCAATGAAGTGTCATTATATCAGTACTGCATTCTTGCAAATTTGAGCAATATGAATAATGAGTATTAAGGAGTTTGCTTGTTTGGTTGAATTGATATATCCAAAGAGTCGTTTATACGTGATCACGATAAATGAATGAAAGGTTTAACTAAAATGAAGTTTAAGTTGTACAATAGCATAACAAAGACGTTAGAACTAAAACAAGAAATTGGTAGATATGAATAGTAGATGAGCTTAATGAAAATTGGAAGTTGTGATGTTATTAATGAATAAGTGGAACTTCAAGACTTAGAAGATTTAAAACAAATGATAGAAAAAAATAAGACTTATAATTCTCGTTTTGTAAACATTTAGTTCTTGTGAACCCCAAAACATTTATTATGGTCAAAGTACCTCTACAACTAATTGTGCTAAGATTAAAGAAATCTTATGAGATCCATTACAGTTTTAGTCTCCCCAAAAGTCCTAGAACTTGTTAGATTATTTTTCAAGTCGAAATCCTAAGTAACACAACTAACAAGAAATGATATAGGTCATCCTTGGACGTTTGAACATTTCAAAACTTACCCAAGTAATATGCATATGTATACACCTTAGTTCTTATTTGAGCTTAATTTGAATTATTCACCATGTCCAATCACTGCTTAAAGCAATCTCATAACTATTTCACTAAAAACGGAGTATTAAAAGATAGATAAAGCCTGAGATATTTTCTTTTTTTTAGAAAAGAAATAAAATATAAGGCAGATGAAAATCAGAAATAACTGATTAAGAAATACAGTGAGAGAAAACAAAAGAATAGAAATAGAAAGAATATACATGAGTTTATCCAGTTCCTTCTCTTATTAACAGTTCTAAAGAAATCAACATCGAGTAAAGAATCAATGTTAATCAATGGAAAGGGCTCAAATTTTTAAGGGTGGTAGAAAGTTTAAAAAGGCAAAACATTGCACCATTCCATAAACCTTGATAGGAAATGAAAAGTAAAAAGCTTCAAATATAATGAATTGAATGTGAATTCTGAAAGTGGAGCAAGAATATGAAAAAAGATTCACCCAATTAAGTTTGGGAGTGCTTTTGAAAAAGTATGTTGATTAGAAAAAGAAAGGGTGAACAGTATGAAGGCAAAAAAGTTGAAAAAGAACATGCGCTTGGGGTAACTGATCTAAATGACCAGTCCACCACAACCCTAAGTCAAACATTACAAGCCTTAAGACCTATTTTGATCTTGAGCCTACATTAGTAGAGATTAATATGACTAACAAGCTTATGGGACTTAAAAAAAAAAATTCAAGAAAAAATTTGCCAAATTAAAAAAGGGAGAAGACCATCATACACTCACTAATTCAAGGTAAATAATTTAATTGTTTACATTAGATGAATTATTTGTTTGATTAGTGAACTAATTGAAATTCTGTAAATTTTGATTTGAAACTTATTCAAAGTAATATTACAAATAATCCATTCTTTGAATTGAAGTTTGTTGATTTAAAGGAAAGAAATGTCCGTGCGTAAACAAAATGGCCTTAAAAGCTGAATTTCTTAAGGACAAGCAAAACTTTAAGTTTTGGGGAGTTTGATGAGTCCAAAACTCATATATTTTTAAGTCCATTTTTCTTACATTTTTGAAATTTTAAGGTCCTATTTAATGAAGAATTATGGAATCTTTCACCTGCATTGTGTTTTGCAAGGTTTTAATGCAAAAAAAAAAAACAAAAATAGCAAGAAAAAGCAAAAGAACGGCTAAGGCAGAACACAGAAAGATTGACATTTCGATTTATAAGCTGCGACAAAAGTTCAAGGGAACTAGCAGAAGTATGTGGTGACACCCAAAAACTCTATCTTGACAAAGAGTAAGAAGAATGCCCAAGAGAACAGTTGAAAGAATGTCGCAACATCTCCACAATTTCTATCACGACATAAATTGTGGGAAAAGGTGAAAAGTTTGGTCACGACAATTTAAACTCCGCTGCAACACAATTAAGACTGAAGACAGAAAATGATATGTCATGACATTTATTAGCCCAATCGTGACAAAGAACAAGGCATAGAGCAGAAAAACATTGTCGCAACAATGAGAAGATGTCACGACATAAGATAAGCAGGAATCATAACACTTGACTCATGTCGCAACATACAGTTTCTTTGTCGCGACACAACTAAGGGCAAAAGTGATAAGAGTTTGTCGTGACATATATATTATTTGTTGCAACACAACAAAGGAGAGGGTGAAGGAGGAATGTCGTGATATAGCAAGGATTGTTGTGAAATAAGCAGATCATAAGTGATAAGAGTTTGTTGCAACATTTCAAAACTTTGTCGCGATAAATACATAAAGAGATCAACAACATAAGGTAAAGTAAAGAATGTCATGACATAAATTTATCTTTGTTACAACAATTATCAAATGTTGTCAACTAAAGTCTAGCATCGACATACAACTTCTCTGTCAATGACACAAGACAGCACACATAAAAATTGTCGTGGACAATAAATATTTATGTCGCGACACACCAAGCCAATATCACTAAGAAATATTGCAACAAAGTCCTAACAAAGGGTCAAGACATAGAAGTTGCAAATATGTCGTGACATTTAAGAACTTTGTCACGACAAACAACCCATGGGCAATAAACTGAAGACATGCTAGAAATGTTGTGACAATCTCAAAACAAAGCCTGACAATAGAGAAGAGTCAGAATACATGACATAGATCTAATCTCTTATTTCGGATTAAAGAAAACCAAATACCTACATTGAAATCTACAATTCCAACCTAGAATTCTACCAACATTTGCGGTTCTATAACAGGAAAGAGATAGGGCATCAAATATCATCTTTTGGATCAATAGCTTTTAGCGCTTTCAACCAATTTTTTTAACTTTTGGAAGAGTTGAAGATTCTTTGTATATATTTTCTTTTTTATTTTCCTTTCTTTTTGAAGTAGAGGTGGATCTGAACTAAAATTTCGAGCTGATTATAATCAAGCTTCATGTTTGTCTGAACTATAGTAAAATCTAAAAATTTTCTAGGATTCATTTTTATTTAGTTTTAATTACAGTTATAGTGAATTTGTCTGATCAACTAGTCATTGTTACTTGTGATTCAGAGATGGAAGGCTTAGCTCTATGGGAAAGGGTTTGGTGTTCTTATTATAATTTTGCAGTATTTTGAGTGGAGGTTTAGGGTTTGAAAACTGGGTTTATCTAATTGTTATTGCTCTTGTAACGAGTTGTTCTATATGTCAGTACTTTTTACTTAGAAAGAGTTGTATCTATACTCTGATTTCCAGGATCCCTCTGAGTGACACAAAGATGGATTACCTAAAAGCATAGAGTAGTCACTTAGGGGTAAAATACATTGATATTTGGGAACTAATATACTCTAAGTATTACTTTGATACATCATAGGTGATGTTCCAACCTCTGACTTCAAGGTTCCCTTCTAGGTGACATAATATAAATTCGAGACTAAGGACCACTCAATGAGATATCAATTTAATTCTTATAGGTATCATCTCAATCCAATAGAATGATCTTAATCAAGTGTTAGCCAAGACCCTAATCAAGGGGAAAGAGAATTCTATTGAATTGATGGTTGAGATACCAATTACTTTAGAGAAGGCTTGTGTTACCTTATCTATAGGGGCAAGTAATCTCCAATCCCAAGAGATGGCTATGAAGTACTGGTTTAGGAAAAATAGCCAAATCTTAAAGAGGATCAAGTAACTATTTAGACCCATTGACCTGGTTTAGGAATGTGGTAAGCTAAATGCTGAACGTGTAGTGTCGTGGAGGCATTCCACAAGCATTAATTCGCTCTTGATAAATAAAAGGATTTATAATTTTTAACAATATTTTTATTTAGGAATATGCAAATGATAGTTAGAATGCTAACCACTTCCTAGTGTTATTTCTATTTGGTGAAATTTCGTCTCTCTTTTTTTTAATTCTAATTGAATTGTGATTTTGTTTAAGAGCCAAGGTTATTTCATTAATTCATATTTGATAATTCATACTTCCATTTGTGAGGTTTGTAACGCTATGAAAATACCCTAACGCTTATAACATGCTCGTAGTAAAATGAATAAATTATATTTTTTATGGAGTTTAAAATATTAAAAACGAAAAATGATAAAACCCTAAAATTTTACGTAAGCCAACAAATTTAGTAAAAATGTCAAACGAGGACTCGAGGGTCATAAATGGCATATAAGTGCTAGCATAAATAAAATGAAATGAAGTGGAAATGAAAGTGAAATGAGGCTTTGAAATGAGAAAATGAGAAAACCAATTAATGTGCTAGCCAAACATGGCATTACATGACATGAGAATAAAGACCGTGAAGTCTATAGAATGCCCATTCGGGCATTCACGTTTTTTAGAGGAGTAAGGAGAAGAAGCTAGGGCGTGGGAGAAGAAGGGCGAGGTGTTTCTCTCCAGCCTCATTCATCTTTGTTCCAAGCAAGAAGGAAGAGAAGATTTGAAGAGAGCTATAAGAAAACTAACCCTAACTCTCTTTCATGATTTTGGATTCGGGAAAACCCTAACCTATGTAAAGGCAGTTTTGATTACAGATCAATTGGAGTTGTTTTGGGTTAAGTTTCAAAGTGTTTTTGGTTAGATCGGTTTTGAGTAATTTTTATAAAGGAAAAGATGAAGTTTTAAAGGAGTGTTTGCCAAAATTTTTTCAAAACCCCTGCTTTTTGTTTTTGGCTTATAAAAGTTAGTTATAATCATCCAAATCGAGTGATTCAATTGGTAAAGAACCATAAGAGCTAGAGCTGACAATGCATAGAAGGGACCAAGAAGAAATTCTAGACACCTCAAATCCTAGGGTTTTTCGCATCGTCTAGTCTGTCATGGCAGAAAAGAATTCCCTCTCACATGACGTAAACTGTCGGGCGAGAGCACTCCGCCGCACGCCGGCGCTCATCGCGGCGCGCCGCCTGGGTTTATCGCGCGGGCATGGCCTCCTCTTTCGTGACACAACACAGCACCACACTATCATGCACGCCACTTCTTCAGACGCCCAAACTCGCCGTGGTGCGGCGCAGCTTTCTATCGCGTGGCTAACTTATCATGACATAAAATCCGCCGCACAGTACCCTACACTAGCTAACTCTATCGCGACATAGAATTTTCTCTCGTCGCGGACATAATTTCCTTGCCTTGGCCAACTCACGTGATATAAAAATACTCACGCGATTAAAATCTTCCTAACCCGCCAACTATGCTCACGACATAGAATTGTTCTATCGCAACACAAAACATTCTATCACACCGCTCAAAGACATAAAATGTCTCCTCGTCGCGGACATAAAGCCTCTCCACCATTGCCAACTCTGTCGTGACATAAAAGCATTCTGTCGCGACAGAAAACTCCTTACATGGCCAAACTCTATCGTGACATAGAACCCTTCTGTCGCAACAAGAAGTCTTCTATTCCTGGCCTACTGGGTCGCGACATACAATACTCTGTTGCAACACCACTCTATGAAGCCGCCGTCATGGCGATAAAATTCCTTTGCCTACCTAGCTTCCTCATCACGACACCGAACCGGCTTTGTCGCAACACAAGGTCCCTTGGTCTTAGCCACACCCTGCCGTGACACAAAATACTTTGTCACGACGCGAAACCCTTTTTGTCTTGGCTAAAGTCTGTCGCGACCTAAAATATATTGTCATGACAAGAAACCTTCTCCGCTCTCGCCAGTCCTCGTTTGCGACATAAAAATATTATGTCGGACATAGCAACATAAAAATACTGGCCGTGATAAAATAAACCCTTTGGTCTGTTCAAACTTGGTTGCGACCTAAAATACTTTGTCACGATGTTCTATTGCCCAAGGCAAAATTGCCGCGACATTCCAACTCCTTTGCCTTGGTTATCTCAGACGACATGAAATCTCTATCGCGGACATCGCTTCACGACAGAGAATTAGAACCCCTGTCGCAACAAGGAAAGCCGCTACGTGACAGCTTATGGCTTAAAATCGAGACCATGTCGCTAATACGCACTCCAAACAAGAACTCGTCATACTAGGAATTCTTCGTCAGACCAAACATGTAGTGTAGCCTCTCTTAGTTTTTCTCGCATTCTGTCGTCACACTCAAACATGCAAGAGTTTATTTCTTTAAAGATTTCCTCGCACCTCCAACTCTCTCTTAATGCATTTAATTCAATACTACTGCCTCTATACATGTTATACAGGCAATATAAAATCTGGAAAAAACTTTCCAACACAATATTGAACAAGTCAAAATAATTTTTTATTACAAAACTTCTCATTTACATATACAAAACTGGATAAATTGTCCATAATTTTACGAATTACATAACAAAGCCAAAATCTAGACTTCTTCCCAACTAAGACCTCAAATGTGTCCACCTCTAGTGTACCTCTAGTGATCCAAAATGCTTTCCCAACACGGGTGAGCAAATACCTTAGTCGAGAAATTCTCCTACAAGGGCTACTCCCACCTAAGTGCAAATGCACGGCAAACACACACACATTCAAGTAAAAATGTGCACACCTTACCGAATGTCTACATGCCTCGATGAGAATGTGACTCACCCTATCCCATGTTCCAAGTCCTCACCCACTCCTCAGCATACATGCAAATGTCAAGTGAAAACCTGGTCATTGGTGTTCACCAATGACCCTTTTTTTTTTTCAAAACAAAAGCTTTTTGTTTTAAAACTCATAACCCATTGGACAAACCTCCAATGTTCATTTGATTTGATCAAATCTCGTGTGTTTATGCATTTGTGGGCCACGGATTTTTAGGTTTACACCGCAGGACGTCGCGCGCCTTTCCAACATTTTTATGGTCTTTCACCGTCGGTGATCATGTCTAACTACGAATAAATTAGATCTTTCACCTTGGGGGGGTATCTACCCCAACTTGCTCCGTCCAACACACGTATTTTTCCTTTTCATGCTATGCAATCGTGAGGCTCATTTTTGATGTTGTCCCATTTTCGAGCTCACCACCCATTTACCATGAATGGTCAATGACTACAACTACACCAAATAATTAACTATGTGATGTCCTCTGCATATGAAATGTAACATGCCATTGTAATAATTCAATTACATGTAACATTTTATAAAATCATGGATAAATATATTTTCTACATATAATTTTCATCCATGATAAGATTCCATGTTACATCAAACAAAGATACATCAACATGATCTTTTTCACACATCCAAGATGTTATCTACACAAGTAACGACACGCAACCCGGGTTTTCAAGTTCTAATCTTAAATCTCACAAACAATTTCACATGTCAATCCATTTGGCAAGGACATGTCACACCAAATCATCAAGACCAATTTCATGTTTTTCATTTACTGATACCCCTGCTTCTAGAGCCCATGGTTCTGGGTAAGATCTAACTGGTCCTAACTCACCAATAGTTTGATATAAACTATTGTGAAACTAAATGATTATTGGGAGCTATCGTCTCATGGCCATTAGATGACCCTAGACAAAGAATAACCAAAGTAGGAGAGAATCCTACCTCTGAGTTTGACGAAATGCTCGATTTTGCACTACGCGATAGCTCCTGCATAATCAGTCTGTTCCTCAACATTGAAGCCAACGGCTGAACACGAAATCCTCTCTTTTTCCTAACCCTCTCACGCACGACTCTCCCATGTTTGTTTTTCCTCATTTTCCTTTCCTTTCCTCATTTTCACTTTTCTTTCTTCTCTCCTTCTGGTTCTCATCTCATTAATTGGATTGTAAAGTGGGGAAGCTTCCCCCCACTTTCCTACTCTCCTCTTCCTTGCCACATGTCCCTTTCTCCTTTCTCTTTCTTTGACTTTTTTGTTTGTTCCTATCCCAAAGAGATCCTTCATCCTCTCTCTCATGGCCATGTGTCCCATACTTTAAGTGTCACCCGACACCCGTTGCTCCGAAAAACGTGAAATTCCGACTGTCTTGGAATTCGACGAAATTCGACTGGGTAACTAGATTTCGCGAGACAATTTCAACAGTAAAGTTTGTTTCGTCATCCGATATCTAAAAATTTCCAAAGCTTCCAACCAAAATTACTGTTTTTACTCATTTTTCAAAAAAATTTGAATTTTTTCGGGTTTTACAAAATTGTAGTTCTAAGGCTCCCAATATGGGCTTAAAGGCAGTTTCGAGTATCGACAGTATGCCTGCTTTGGGTATAAAGTAGTGCCTTGCTATGTTGAGCTTACTCATCCAAATTGAGTGATTCAAAATTCTAGGTAAACTAGACTTCTAGGGGAATAATTTACTTGAAGGAAGTATAAGAAATTTGTAACCCAAAGTGCCAAAATCCATCAAAGTGAGCTTATGTAAAAACAATTTGATTCTCTCGCTTGGTAAATAGAGTATTCGATGTAAAATACAATAAATTGAGTTTTGGTGATCCAAATTGATGATTCCAATTAGAGTAAGAAACTTAGAACCAAATATTCAAATGAGTAGAAGGTCCATTACCAATTTATGGAGTTAAGACCCTGAAATCGAGAATAACAATAGGTAACCACAGTGAGTCGGGCATACGATTCAATTTGGCATTAAAATGCCATAATCCTGGAGTTTGGGTGATCCAAATGAAATGATTCCACTTCCTACTGAAATAGACTCATAGAGCTATCATTTTGTTTAAGGAAGCATGAGCAAAATATGGCTCATGTATCCCAAAATTTTTGAAATTGAAGGTGATACAGACATCAACCCTAACCAAAAATCCTAGAATGCAGCAACCGATTTTTTTTCTTAGGTCGTTTTGATTTTGACATAATTGTGACGGATTAGGGTTATGACAAAGGAAAACGTGGTGTATAAAATATACGCCTATACGCGCGCACGCGCCGCCTGGCTAATAAGTGTACCAGTGTACGAGTGATCACATCCGCCGTGAGCATGAATCGACTCGCTGCATGCTCTGCCGTATTAAATATCCGAATGAATGGATTCTTAAGATGGAATTTAAATACTGACTGTAACTAAACTATTGGTTTTGGTGAATTGATAATGAGGGAGCCTAGGTTAATTTCCCCGTCACATTCGGGATGGATTATTCTCCTAAAGATGCTTGTTATTCGACATGTTTATAACATATCAATGGCGAGGTGATCTCGCCTTACGGATATCCTCTCGAGGTATATTCGCCTATTTCAGACAGAATCGAAAAAGAAGCTCCTATCTCGACTCTCTAAGATTCGTAAATGCTAATGTTCAACCCCAAAAACCACCTTCGTGTTCGAATATCTCTATTACCCGACCGGCTAAAGGCTACTTACCTGTGATTCCCGAATACCCCTCATCTCTCGACCTTGGATCTTTCGTTGTAAGCATGTCAATATCACTGATATTATCATATAATTAACATGCAGAATAGAGCAGATGTATAAATTAATAATGTAATTGATTAACATGAAAGGTTAAATTCTAATCCATTGTCTCAGATGTGGTTTGATGTAAATTTAGAAAGAAGTTTAGAACATCATGAAGGAAAGAAATAATATAAGTAATATGGGGCAACATCCCCATGATCCGTAGTAATCAAAACAATAAGGAAAACTAATACAAAGATTCAAGGAGATCCTTGAAGTCCGTGGTTGTGTGCTCTCCAAATTCGCTCTCCGCTGCACGTCCTTCGATCCTGATTCCTCTGGAAAGCCCCCCGCATTTAATGATGGGATCCGACTGAGCCGATCGTCGCGACGTGGGATCGCTTCGACGTGGGACGCCGCGACTTGTGGGCCGGGTTGACCCCCGTAATAGCTGGTCTCCCACGGCCGTGATTTTGAGGACGCCGCTGACGTGGAGACGCCAGCGACGCGGGCGCGCGCTTCCGCCTACTCCTTATTGCTCCAAAAAGCTTCCAAAAGATGTTCTTCTTGCCTCTCATCAAGCCCGTATTTCAAAATAAACACCTTAATAAGAGATCTAACACCCAAAACTATATAAATAATACAAAACAACATGAAAATGCGAGATCGACGCTGAGTGTAATCCTTTGAAAGTGTTTTAAGCACTCATCACACCCCCAACCACTTTGCTTTTATCCTCAAGCAAGAACCGACTCTGCATAAGGACACACACACACCGGCACCATGCAACTAACACTAAGACAAAGCTCATGCCGAAAAATAATGGATCAATTTGACTACACTGCATACTCAATGTTTTTGCCTGATGTTCGAAGGCATACATATACTTGACTTTCTGTGAACTTGAATAAGCAGGAATCTACCTAGTGCATCAACTCCCATGGTATAATGGCTATCTAAACCCCTATGTGCTCATGGTGGATGGCCTGTAATATTTCCAAATTCCGATGCACCCCCAAACTTAAGTTCAACTTACCTATTAGGAAGAAGCGAATTCAAACAAGGATGAACGCACCTATTTATTCATGACAACAAACTAGAAATTTCTATGTAACAAAAAGCAAAAAGGAAAGAACCTAGTGCTGCGCTTTAGTTAGCAACTTAGCGGGTTCCATTGGTGGATTTCACCGCTAGTTAAGGGCACCAGCATTCAATTCCCTTCAAACTTCACCCGAACACTTAACCAAACTCAATGGCCCTAGGTTTGAACGATCCATCTTCTGTCCCATGTACGGCAGCAGTTACCACTCCTGCCAGCTTGGCCTGTGGCATTAGGCTCGAGCAGGCCCTCAGATCGCGTTCCGGACTCCATTGGATGATCCCGCTTATTCCTACATTAAGAGAGCCTATTTTTATCATTTTCTTTTCTTTTTCTTTTCTTTTCATTGTTTTGTGTTTTCTCTTTTTGCTGGGGCTCACTAAGCAATCCTCTTTCATTAGGTGTCCTATCACTTGAATGGTTCGAATCTCCCTAGGTTGGTTGAACTTAGTGGGTTGTCTTTGCCTCTATGCATACTCCGTAAGTCACTAATGTAAAAGGCATGATAGGTCTCGAGAATCGTGTCTCTGTCACCCAATTAGTTCACCTGGCCCTTTTCACCTATTCAACCTTAATTAATGAAAATACGCAATATATGCCTCGTAATACTTTACAGTGCACCAACCAAAATGATCCTCAATTTTTCAACATGATAAGATGTACAACTATCACTATACGCAAAAAAAAAAAAAAAAAAAAAAAAAAAAATGTCCCAAACAACAACTAACAAATGATTCATCAATCATAAGCAAAAATGTACCAATAAAACTCAAACAAGACCAAAACTCAAACAATACTCTAAACACTACTTATAGATACAGAGACTAAAATAAAAACACAACTCATATACAACAAATCAAAAATGCTATAAACTACTGTATCAACACCAAAACAATGGAAATGTACGCTTAGAAATAAACATAACAGCCACTTCTCAAGAAAAGATCTGTCCCAACGTAAAATCAAATATAGAGGTAAGTGACTCTCAGATCACACCGTGGCGGTGGCGTGGTCGTGAAAAGCCAGACGCGAGCCGGGCTCGCATATCACCGCTGGGCCAGAGGATGATGGCCTGACTGGCGTAACGTCCGCACGCACGCAACACCTCCATGTCTCAGGTAAATATGACGGCGGCAGCCCCGGTCTCATCCTGCATACGCCAAACGCTCGCTGAGGAGAGCACCGGTCCTCATGTCCGTATATGAGGGACGGCTTCTCCGAGGTCCAAGGGGCGGTGGAGGCCGACGAGGGCCGCCAATGTCCTCCCGGGTGTCACCTGCAACCATAGCGAGCCCCAGGCCGTGAAGCTCATCCTCGTCCGATGGCTCGTGGTCCCAGTCATACACTCCTCGTGTCATGGACACCGTGTGTCCCGCCACTCGATATGTTCTCGACAGACGGGGCCAGCTCATTGTCGCCAAGGCACCCCCCGCCGCTGCACAAGCGTAAGATCGTAAAAGGGTGCCCTGAAGTTTATTTTTCGCATCTCCGGCATGGAGGATGGTATCTCGGCACCCCGCCCAACGCTGCCAAATGGTATATCCTCGTGAAGATGTCGTAGTCGGTTAAGGAGCGCCGGCACACTCCCACACATCTTCGCCGTCGGAGGCGACGCGGCGACAAAGTGATGCCACACTCCAGGAAATGTAGGCCAAATGTTCGCCTCAAATTTATCAAGGCGGACCGCGCATTTGATCCTCGCGACCACCCCGACCTCAGTCAACACCTGATGACCCTACATGTAGTCGCGGTGCCGCTGAGCCGATCGTGCTGGGCCCGGTATGAGCCGAGGCCATAGTAGCTATTGATCGACCGCTACCGGTCGACCATCACACCGCAGACTCGACCTTTGATGGACGTGTGAGGCAGGTTGATAGACCCCCAACTACGCCTACGTGTACTGGGCGCAGGGGCTGGCACAGCACGCCAACCCTTGGCCTCGATCGCTTTCGGCGAAAAATCGCTCTGGGGTGGTGAAACCCTTCTCCTAATAAAGGATCTGCTTTGCAAATTATGCGAACCGATCCGCGGCATCCGCTGCTTACAAAACGCGGTTGCCGGGCCGGAGCCTGGCCCACCGCCCGACCGCTGGCGTAGCTTCCGCCGCCGCCGCATCCTAATCTAGACAAACTTCAACACCTAATGCAATACACACTGTTGGGACTCAAGAGCTACTTAAGACTTAACACGACCCAAATATGACTCAAAGTAACTCTAAAGAACCTAGTTAACCCGAAATGAAAACCTACAAGGACTCTAGACTAAATGAAAACACTGAAATAAACCCTAGTCTAATGTACCCCAAACTAGAATCTGACACACAAGTACAGGAAAGGCCACTATGACTCAAAACTAGCTACAATGGTGACTCCATGTTGGTTCGAGCAAGATTGAGGTCCCCAACCTGAGAACATCGAGTCGGGCTGGGTCCCCGAGCGCCTGGGCGAGCAGAGGAGCTAGGGTTTCCTGGGAGGAGGTTTGAAGTAATGAAGGCAAAATGGCCTATTCTGTGCGAAACCGCCCCTTCACGTCAGCGACGGCGGCCACGCCGCGACGCGACGCAGCTTGATCAGCGACGTCAGCGACGCGTAACAACGCCGCCACGACGCGGTAAGATAACGCACCAAAACACGTCGACGGCGGCGATTCACGCCAGCGACGCGGCATAGACGATAATCACGATGTCGACGCGAAAATCCGGCGCCGCGACGGCGCAGGTTTCGCAAACACGCCGCGATTTTGAGAACATAACGCGGCTTTTACGCGGTGAGCGGCGTTAAAATCCGGACGTCGCACGCGAACCACGTCGCCACGACAGAGATGAAATGACGCCGCTGTATCGTTGAAATCACACGTCGCTGACGCGACGTAGAGCTCAAAAATGACGCCAGCGACGTGAAATCTCACGCCGCGACGCGCGTAGAGCTTCAAATGACGCCGCTATTGAAATCTCACGTCGCGACGCGTGGCGTAGAAAGTCTCCAAGATAATTCTTATATACCAAAACCTCAATTTTTCGAGAACTCTTAATTTGTAAACTTCCTTTCGACTTTGAACCCTCCTCGAAGCTCCCTGACCTACACCTCCGGCCTCCCCGCAATTAAACCAACAAGCGTAAAACATCGATCATGGTGACGCAAATTTAAAATTCAAAAATTTCGAAAAACAACAATAGAATCAGAACTTAAAAACAAAGTTTTAGAAAACTTGGTTGCCTCCCAAGAAGCGCTATGTTTAATGTCGCTAGCTCGACAATCCCGATCTCACGTGAGCAAGAACGTAAACCCGTGCAATTGGAGCGATTATACCGCTTCGCGCACGGGTTAGAGGAATGACTTGCTTGTTCGCCAACACTTCGCCAATTATACGGCCAAACGTTGAATCGCGACCGTGAATGTCCCTTCGGTAAACTTCCACTTCATGGAAAGGACTTTGTCACGTAAAGGTCCGACCATCGAGACTCATAATTTCCTGAAAGAGTTTTAGGCGGAATTAAATAAAGAACTCTTGTCATCTACCGTGTCCCCGAAAGTGATGTGTTTGGCCGCGCCGCCTGGTCTTCCTTGTAAATACGGGCGCGTCTCCTCTCGCATGCTTCTCGCTTCCGAACTCACTAAGCTCACTCGAGTCAGCAATGCTTTTCATCTTTTACAATGTAATCGCCCATGTTTAGTTGTCGAGCGCCCACAAGCCTTCATGCTCCAATTCCAATCGGAAGATGACAAGCTCTACCATACACAAGTCCGAACGGGACATACCTAAAGGGTCTTTAATGCGCGATATGCCCAGTGCATCGCTTCATCTTTAGACCAATCCTTCCCGGAGCCGCATCGCCTTCTCGAGAATGTGATTAATTTTTGACGTTGGATACTCTACGGTCCATTTGATTGTGGGTGGTATGCAAGGGATGTGCGATGGCGCATTCTCCATACTTTTGCAAAACCTTATCAATTACCTTGTTGGCAGTAAGTGTGTACCATTATCCGTGATCAACGCCGAGGAGTTCCAAAACGTGAGTAAGATATTGCCGCGCTAAATTGGTCACAACCTTGCATCATTTGTGCGTGTAGAATCGCTTCTACCCACTTTGAAACATAGTCCACCGCCAACAAGATGTACAATTGTTGTAATGCATGAATGGTCCCATGAAATCGATCCCATAGATCGAAATTAACCCACGCAAGATAGATGCATACAGATGGCTCGTTCTTTCTAGAGATAAATTTCATTCGCTGACACTTGTCACAAGTGGAAACGAATAGATGAGCATCTTTAAATAAGGAAGGCCAATAAAGCCCGATCAGAGAACTCGTCACTGTCATTCACCAAAGTGTCCACCACACTGAAGCAGACAATGGTTCAAAAATAATTATGCATTTCCATCTTCAGCACACATCTCTTATCACTCCGATCAGCACAAAGGTTCGTAGAGAATAGGCTCTTCTCAATAGTAGTGTTTATGTGCGCGAAAACCTTTTTTTTCTTCTCGGGAGGTCAAATTCCTAAGTGGGAATCACCTTGCCACCAAATAGTTCACCGCGAACCGTTAAATTGCCTTTATCCTCAATAGCAAGTTTCTCATCCGAAATTCATCGCTCACGGAATATCATCTCCGGCCCTTCCACCGCGACAGATGAATCCGCTACTAAATTTTCAGCTACTCTTTTATCCTTATTTCACGTCGAATTTTTGTAACAGAGGGTCTAATCGAATCAACTGGGTTTTAGACTTTCTTGGTCATCAAGCAATTTAATGGTCAACGATCGCATAGCACCACGACTCATGCAATTAAATATGGCCCGAATTTGTCGAAAGCAAAGACGATGGCCACACTCTTTCGCAAAGGGCATACCCGCTGAGATCATTCAATCGCCCCGCTATGCGAGTAGATTACTCGAAAGATCTTCTCCCGCTTCTCGTCCCAAACTCCGCCTAATTGCATAGTCGCTGCATCACACACGCCTAAATGGAAAAGACCAATCTCGAGTTACAACAATAGGAGCTGAGATCAACTTTATTGCCTCAATACCGTGAAAGCATGTACGCACTGGGAGTCAAATTCAATGGGATCCTGACTAACAAATTGACAATGGTTTAATCAGGAGAAATCTTTGATAAACCGCCTATAAAATCCGAAGATGGCCAAGAAAACTTGATCCCTTTCACGTGCTGCGATGGTAACTTATCAATTGCTTCAATCTTCGCCCTATCTACCTCTATCCCTTCATAGAGATCCGATGTCCAAGAACAATACCTCTTAACATGAAATGGCACTCCTCCCAATTGAGTACTAAATTGGTCTCTTCACATCGTGAGTACGCTTCTCAATTATGCTAGACAATTGTCAAATGAATTTCCCATCACCGAGAAATCGCCCATAAAATCTCAACCGCCTTTTCTACCATGTCGAATATGGCTACTGCGCATCTCCGAAAAGTACTGAGCATTACATAGTTCAAAGCGGGCATCCACAAAGCAATGTACCATAGGCAGTGAATGTTGTCTTCCCGATCTTCAAAGCGCCATGTTACGATTGTCGAACCGAATATCCATCCAAAAAGGTCATTATTCATATCCCATTAATCGACGAGCATCCGACGAAATGGCAGGGGAAAGTGATTCTTCCGAGTGCGGCCTTGTTCACTTTTTAGCCGTCACAAATTCTCCACCCGGCCACCGGTTTCTAGATGGCAAGAAGATATCGTTTTCGCCTCTTGATAACAATATCCCCCTTTCTTTGGTACCACCTCAATGTGGCTTACTCCTACGCGCCGTCTCGAAATGTAAATCACCATATCTAGCCATTTTAGAACTTCTTCCGAACCACTCCTTTCATTGCTGATTCAACCTCCTTCCGTGCTTCCACCGAGGGCTCGTGGCCATCTTCTAATAAAATACGGCATGCACATAGAAGGCTGGATCCCTTTTAGGTCAAAATTTAGAGACCAATCCCGAAAAACATGCCACATCAAGATCCCCAATATTCTCTCTCCATTTCAGTTAGGATGATGAAATAAATTACCGGCAAATAAGATTCTAAATTCCTCTTAGTGTATGCATATTTCAAAATGGCTAGGTGTGGGTTTTGTTCCCATCTCGGTGGCTCAATTGATGGAACCGGCCGCTTAGCCCCTTCGCCTCAGCGATTCAAGTATTTCCTTCTATTGTGCCCAAAAGAAATCCATCCATTTAACGTGATTCTTCGCTCTCGTTACTCAGTTCTCGATGCATTCCGCCACTCAGGCTAGTCTCCAGAAGGGTCACCGAGGCCACTTTGGCTAGGACACTATAGCCTCTACTATATCAACCATGAGACACGAATACTTTTCGGGTGTCAGACGCCTCGAAGACATTGAATTTCACTTCTTCTTCTTTGTACTTTAACTCGCTCTCCGCACATCAATCATTGCTCGCTAAATTGCTAAAGGTCTTCCCAAGATAATCGGTGATTTTGGTCTTCCATGTCTAAAACGGCGAAATTCACAAAGATAAAATGTACGACCTTTACTTCAAGACATCTTTCTATTATCCTCTCGTGCTTCAAAGATCTCGTCTGGGGTCAAGAGTGATAGCCTGACCAAGCCCTTTAATCCAAACGCTAAAGACGGATAGGCATAAAGACACGTCGCACCCAAATCACAAGGTTTTTCAAAATAGCATTTCCACTGTGCACGGATAGTGAAACCCGCCCGGGTCTTCTTTGAGTTTCGCAGAGCTCGGCGATGGCACGTGGGCCATTTCTAAGTAAGCTTACCGCCTCAAAGTCTCGTTAATCTTCTTCAGACAAAATGTCTTTCATGAACTTTACATAACCGGGCATTTGCTCTAAGGCACGCAAATGGGATGTTTATATGCAGCCTTTTTGAAAAGATCCATAAACTTCGTGAATTGCTTATCCAAAGCTTGAGTGTTTCTTGAGACGTCAGGGTGGGGTGGACTCCGTATGTCGACCTTGCTTGTTAGAGGCCTTCACGATCAAGCTTTCTCCTGCGGATCGTTTTGATCGCATCATCTTTCTCGTCTCCGGCTGCGGTGATCTCTCGCCCCTAACTGCTTCTTCGAAAGTGGGGGTTGTACTTGCGGATTCCAAATCTCTCCCACTTTTAGTGTGACTGCTTAACGTGCTCATTCCCCTCTCTTCGGGATTTATCGAACTGCTCTAGCAAAGAACCCGCTGCCTTTCTCGTAAGTAGGTTCGGCCATTTGGCCCATTTGTGCCCAAACTCCTTAGTCAGGTTTGATTGTTTAACTGGGTTGTTTGTCGGTCGCATGAGTCGCTCTTTGGTCTCATTCATAAACGCTTTAATGAGAAGTTAACATCCGCGCTAGAGTTTGCTCTAAAATCAAATTTCTTTTCGCAGGGTGGTTCTATTAGCCTCTGCCTGACATAGACAGTTCCGATTGCTCCTCCATCCATACCTCGGGTTGTTTTGATTATTCCGGTTCCGATTGTTACGCCGATCCTTGTCCCCGGTATTCCGATTCGGTAGTTACTCCCATACTAACTTCGGCCGCGGATTGATTCGATTAAACTCTTTGATACATACCTGTTCGTTTCACGATGGTTTCCACCGACACCTAAGACTACTATGTCGACTCTACAAAATTCACGCTCCCGTGGGTCGGGTCTCGTATGGCATTAGTCGCTTCGCCTATTCAATCGCGTAGTTAGCCATACATGATTTACCGATTATCGCGGACTTCTGAGTCCGTGGCACCCACCGTGTGCCAATCAAAATTTTTCAGGCCACCGATTAGGTGTTGGTCGCAGATCTTCCCCAATATCTCATAATACCGTCTCAGGTTTTCTATCAATGATCCTCCAACAGGCATCTATCATTGTTCGGTCAGATTTCACCATTGTACATGACTTGCATCCATCCGGTTAGCCTGGTGAGATTACTTCCGCAATAACCTCATGGAACCCCGTCCCATGCTTCCGCCGTGCTCTCCCCTTCAAGTTGTCCAAACGAGCTGATTTTTGCAATCGCTGTACTTCGACTCGCGTGGAAAGAATTTGGTCAAATTTTGTACCAGCTCGTTCCACGAAAATTCGAAGTCCGTGGCTGACTCGGTTAGCCAATGCCGGCTCATCCCCAGTGAAAGTGGGAATAACCGCAATCTTAGGGCTTCTTCAAAGGACTGCTGTATTTGATGGTATCGCAAACTTCTCGAGGAAGTTAGTCAAATGCATGTTCGGATTCTCACGGGCAGTCCAGGAACAATATGTTCAAGCATTTCAGACTGGTGGATCGACTTCAATTCAAAAATTGTTTGCTTGAATTACGGCCGCCCGATTTGTCGCCGAACAAATCAAGTGGAGGCAGGAACGAACTCATCTAATAGCATGTACGGATCGTCTGGGCCGTATGAATGGCTCGCGCTTGATTTCTAGTTCGCTTCTTCCGTGGTCCATTGCTCCACGCCAAAAATCTTGTTCTTCTGTTTTCCATGACTATTGGCGTCTACTGCTCCGTTTCTTCCGTCGCACCTGGCGTAAGTCTTTCGTTCTATCACACAAGTAAGAGACCTTACATGGCTGCATGTACTTCACTGAACTCACTGAAAGAATGACACAACTAACAAAACCCAATTACTAGCATTTCTGAAAAAAATAACAAAAAATAAAGAAAAATTCAGGAATATTATCGATGATAAGTTGATTACCTATATCAATTTAAGCCTTCACCCAAGAACGCGCCCCAAAACTTGACAGTCAAACGTGGTGTATAAAATATACGCCGAGGCCGCAAGTGTACGCGCTTCAAGTAATATAGTGTACTAGTGTACGAGCATCGACCACGGAAAGCATGAATTGACTACGTATGTTCGTCGCACAATATCCGAATGAATGATTCTAAGATGGAATTTAAATACCGACTGTAACTAAACTATTGGTTTGGTGAATTGATATTGCAGGAGCCTAGGTTAAATCTCCCCTCACATTCGATGGATTATTCTCCTAAAGATGTTGTTATTCGGGATTGTTTATAATTATATCAATGATGAAAGGATCTTGCTCATTTAGATATCCTCTCTCTCGAGGTATATTCACTCTATTTCGTGAATAGAATCGAAAGAGATTCTCTATCTCGACTCCCTAAGATTCGAAATGCTTTCTAATGTTCAAACCCCAAAAACCACCTTCATGTTCTGGAATATCTCTATTACCCGAATCGGCTAAAAGGCTGACCTTCTACCTGTGATCCCCCGAATACCCTCATCTCTCGAATCTCTGATCTTCGCAAGTATGTTAATATTGGCCGATATTATCATATAATTAACATGCAGAATATAAGATGTGATAAATTAACAATTGATTAACATGAAAGGTTAAAATTCTAATCCATCGTCTGTGACTGTGGCTTGATGTAACCCTAGAAAGAAGTTTAGAACATCAGGAAGGAAAGAAATAATATATAATATAATCCTCATGTGGATCCGTGAAATAATCAAAACAATATGAAAACTATCACAAAGATTCAAGGAGATCCTCGCTAAGTCCGTGTCACAGTTCCTCCACCCGTCTCTCCGCCGTGATCGTCCTTCGATCCCCTGACTCCGAGCCCCTCGCATTTAATGATGGATCCAGAATTTTGAGTCGACGTCGCTGACGGATGGACGTCACGACGTGGGACGTCAGCGACGTAGACGCCGCGACGCAAATGGGTCAATTTAATAGTTGACCTCCACGTCGCGATTTGCGACGCTGGGCGACGCGGAGACGCCGACGCGGGCAAGGTTTCCTCGCTCACCCTTATTGCCCAAAAAGCTTCCAAAAAGATGTCTTTTCTCGGCCTCATCAAGCCCTCAGATTTCAAAATAAACACTTAATAAGAGATCTAACACCCAAAACTATATAACTAATGCCAAAACAACATGAAAATGCGAGACTGACGCGAGTGTAATCTGAGTGTTTTAAGCACTCATCAGTTGGTGACGAGGAAGCTTGACCCAAGAACGGGATTCCGAGGATAGGAATCAAAGAGCGACAACCTTTTTGGGTTTGTTCTTCACACTTCCTTCCTTGTTTCGGTTTTGTGTTTTGTTTGAAAAAAATAAATCTAAAAGGTTTTATATGAATATGCGCATGTGTGTTTATTGATTCATAAATGAATTGTTTGTTCTCTACTTTCTATTTCTAAAATGTTTAGTTGATTATGAAATATGGATTTATTGAAAGTTTGAATCATGATAAATTGTTTATTAATTTGTTTTAAATCATTACGAATACAACTGATTGTGAAATGAATTAAAATATGAAAAATTGAATATATTAAAACTAAGATGGATATAAATGTATAGACACTATTGTAAATTGATAAAAATAATTTGAGCGCCACAGAATGTTAACCGTTAAATGACAAGGATGGATCAGTATACCACAAGGGTCAATGAGCTCGAGACACTCCGATCCGTAACTCCAACGGGGAATAAAGACTGGGAGGCTCACCAAATGATTTTACGCTAGCGCATCAACACCTGCATCGGTTATAAAACCTTTTTTTTATACCACTCTACAAATTTAGCTGACTGCGTTTGATTCGTTATCCGTAACTCTAAACATGTTAAATTCGCTAAGGGAAAAAATGAAAAGAAAATTGCAGCCGCATGATTTATGTTTTGAATGATTTCATTAAGTGAAAGTACATTTAATGATCAATAAACTTAAAAAAAATGTACATATAAAATGAATATATGTATTGTATTGCATAATTATCAAAAAAGGTTAAAAAGCATTATTTAGAAAAAATTGCATGATTTGTATTAAATTGAAACGAAGAGAAATATAAACCACTACATGAAAATTCTTAGCGCTGTTGTTTTATCATCGCATAGGTACCAAGTGAACAAAGTAATGAAGGAAAAGACCGCAAAGGATTCAAAGTCAACGTCAAGGCCTCGCCTGAGTTGAAGTAAAGTTCACCATGCACCATGAAATATATTTGACACTTTTATACAAACTCTAATTTTGTTTTGTAAACATTTTAGTATCAAAACTATTATAATGCCGTAATGTTTAAAGGTGGTAAATGACCAAATGGGCATGTAATTCCATATTTAATGGTGCTGTGTATTGAAACAAATGATGTATTCCCTTAAGTTGTGTATTAGTACATACAAATATATTTTCATAAAGTGATAAATGTCCTTTTTTTATTAAAATGAGCATATGAAATGTGTCTTAAATGAAAAAATTGCAATTGGATTTAAATGGTATTAAAGCACAAGTAGCATAGAGCTACGGCATGCAGATTAGGCGTGTATCGGGTGTTTGAATATATAGTAAAAGTAAGTACCGGTAGCGAATAGACGCTATAAGGTTCAAATAGTGATGATCTTTAGTAGTAGGAGTAGTTCGATCTTTAGATTTTATAATCAACCCTCAGAATGATATCCGACTTATTAAGTCCACTTTATTACTTTATGACCCGTGCACTTGCAAAGTGATTCGTACCAAAAACCACATACATAAGCAAACAATAGCAGTAAAACAATTTTAAGATATTTATATAGTCAAACAAGTTTTGGCATGAATGGTGATTGAGTATTATCTTGTGTGGTAGTGCATAAATTTGATTAGTCTAGATAATATTTGGTCTATATAGAAATCCACAATAACATTTAAAAGCTCTTGAAGTGAAGAATCTGGGGATATACCTAGAAAGAACACTTTAGAAATGTGATGATACATAGTTAATTTACGAATTCTCCAACTTGTCACTCTTTGAGCTCTCTTTATCTTTTCTATTTAGTCTGAAAGAGTCAGGTTTGATCATTTGAAATCCAAATCAGTGAATAAGGTCTCAAATTCAAAGCCGTTTCTATCCATCCATATAAAGATTGTATCCATTTGGGATCATCTGCGCTTGAAAACAACAAACATAGTGAAGGCCGTCGCATGCATAATTTGCTTATTTTCCTCATTTTTCGCTTCATTTTCTCGTAGTTCCACCAAATGATTGATCTAATCATAAGGATGAATATTTAGAGAATTGGGACACTTTATTTGACATAAAAAATAAAAATATAATTAAACATATGATAAAAATGAGTATTTGAGATACTCATCAATTGGTTAATGAACTGATGTTTGATTTCCATTCTAATCTTTAGTTTGGTTGGATGATTTAACACTGATTTGATATATGGTGTCAATACTTGAAGATTATGATTTGCCACTCACGATGCCGAGAATTAGGTCTTCAATCCTTTTCTAGGTATCCTCGCACAACTGGGATTACACCCAAAATCGGATTTGATTCTCTTACAAGAGCCACTGATAAGTCTCTAATTGGTCTGAAGCAGAAGTTTAGAATTAGTTAGTCTAGTACAAACGTGATTTCACTTAGGAGGGGATATCAAATGGCTATGATTGCAAAACGTAACTATGAACAACCCAAGCTTAGTTCGGATAGTTTTATTGCAAGAATGTAACTGTGTCCAATAGAATTCCCTAGGAAAAATGTCTTGGAAAAGTATCGTCGCCTTATCGACCTAGAAGAACGTAACTGTGAATTGGAGGATAGTGCGAGAAAACATATGGAGGAACACAAAAGTGGGATCCTTATACCATATCGTAGGACTAGTTCAAGTCATAACTCATTCAGCCCATGCCTCATCTAGATAAGTCACTAAGCATCACTGAAGATAACCAACCCTAGTTCCTCTCTAAGTCTTTCTTTCCGTGTTTTATTTAGTTACTTTAGTATCTCACAATTCTCTCTTTGTCTTTGTTTAGTTTAGTTTTTATTATTTCTATAATTTCACCTCAAATCATTGAGACGCTTGGATAGTGAAAGGCTTAAGTAACTAGGGTACTTAGTCCACACTGAAAGAAAATTCCTCATGGGACTCACTTGGTTTATAATTGAAAACCACTTTTATTACTTGGTAACCCATGCACTTACGGGCTTAGGTTGGCTCATTTATATAAACACACAACAAACCTAACAGTTTTTGCATCATTTGGGACTAACAGTCCACTATTAATCGCTAAGTTAGCAACCTAACATATACAATGCCAAGAAAATGAAAGAAACCTAACTAGGAACTTGAAAATAGAATTATAAATCGACCAAAGCAGAGAAATGCTAAAGCAAAATTGTCAGTTGTTTTGTTGAATTGTTTGATTGATTGATTATTGTTGTCTTTCCTCGTGAGTAGCTCTCCTCTTTTATGCGCCCTTTAATAATTGTCCAAGTCCGATATTTTCCACTCTCCCTACTTCCCGAAGTACTGCTCCACATCTCCATTAGGCCGGTTTCCATATTTTCTCCATCACTCAAATAATTGCCCACATCCTCTTGCCACCTTTAATTTTGGAGAAAAAGTCTCACTATCCTTCGTTGGTTGATTTTCGTAAAATATTTAAATTTCAGAAATTCATGAGCCTTTTGCTATGGCTTACTCGAATAAGTCAGATTCAGATCCAACATACACATTGGGTCGGTCAAATTTAAATTTGGGCACAAATAGGGCTTCATATCGAGTTATGGAAAGATTGGGGAATGTTGCCTACTGCTGGTGAAGCTCCAGAACACGTAGAACCTCCAGAAGATATGGTGGATGGTGTGACGTAGAATTCTTAAATCTTGTGTAATGTATTTTCTCATTCAGTTTCAATGAGATACAGATGAGTGCTTTCATTTCATACAGTCCTGATATCATCAAACACCTATAGTCTAGCTCCCTCGACGGATCACACATCTGTTCAATTTTGTTTCGATAGATTAATTTTTTTAAACTACAAAATTATATAAGTTAATCAAATATGACAATTTATTTGATGGGTATTAAAATTGTAGATATGAATAAGGTAATATCGTTGTCGAATCTGTTGATTTTATACTGAATTTCATTAGTTTATATCTCAGGTATTGAATCATACCTATTAATTCAATTACTAATTTATATACACATAGATTTTTGAAATTTAATAAAGGATATTGAGTAAAGAAAGGGTAAGTTTTGAATTAAAATAGGAAAGAAAGGCAAGTAGAAGCAAACATGAAAATCAAACTGCGCCTGGCATCTGTGGTAAGGAAGGTCAAATAGTTGAAGATGGCTTTTTTCTTATTAGAAAGCCAAAAAGTCAAATTCTTAAAATTTCAGCAATAAGTTATGACATAATGAAAAAAAATTAGGCTGAATGAGAAAATCAATTTGCTTACAAAAACCAAAAAAAACAGGCTCTAAGTCTTTGTCCAGCTTTTTTGTTAGTAAGCATGATTCAAAGTAGAAAAGTTGGTTCCTTTGTATTTAATCATCTGTGCTATCATTCGGTGTCATGACACTTTGCAAATAAATTTTATGGTTAGTACTACTCATATAGAGAACAAGTTCACGAGCTGAAGTTAGTTTTTTCTATCTAAGCTGATTGGGAACCATCATGAACACTAACAAATTTTTTTATTTTCCAGAATGCTTTTCTTACATATCTTTATTTAATGCTGTTTATTTAATATTTAAACCAAGAACCAACAACTTTATTCAATAGTACTGTTTTGTAGCCAAGAATCACTAGTTTCCCTCTCTTCTTCCACCATGGTTAACAGATGGGATGCTTTATCTGGTTTCGAAGAAGTTACCCGATCAACCATGTTTCACATGTACCCAATCTATTGAAGTTGTTCTTGAAGCACTTGACACCCCAGATGCTTGCTTGTGCGTAGCTTGTAGCCTTTGTCGTTGTTTTGACCAGTCAAGATCCCTATAGTTAAAAGACATATGCTACCCTTGGAGATTTGAAACATAGGGGCCAGGTAACTGTAAAGCCTTCTGGTCTAATCTGTATACCTACTGGAAAACCTAACTCCTTCAAGTTCACGCTGCAGGTGAATAAGATATCTGTTCCCTGCCTCTAAGGAGGAATGGAGTTTCAGACTCGGGATCTCACTCATCTTTCCTCCGTAAGGAATCATCATAATCATCGCTGGTGCACCCTCTTCTTCATGAAACCTCTTCCATATCCCCTCTAACCCGATTTCGGAAATGGCCTGCACATAGTCTAATTTAATTTTGAAGGACATTCTGGGGACAAGAATTCGATCCAGCAAACATCAAGGGTAATCCATTTGGGAATCCATATAAGTAGAGAGTGGATTCGATCCAGTCCCATCTCGAGACACAATCTGCTCACCAACCTCTAATTCTGGAAGTTCTTCTGCATCAGTGGAAGGAGCTCATCAACCCTACCAAGGAACAAACGGAGTGGAATGTAGCTCGAATGTTTTGTTCCCTTCTTCACTGGAATTCACCATATTTATGAAAGTTGTTATGACGAGATCTTTATCGATCTTGTCCGCGATGTACTGCCATCGGTGGACAAGCATTGTTGCATTTTGTTCTAAGGTCCTTGGAACTCTGAATACGGTGACAATGGAGGGAACTGGAACTAGCTTTATTTTCCATGCACTAATGACTCCAAAGCTACCTCACTACCTCTCTAATGGCCCAAATAGATCTTCTCCCCATGGATTCTCTATCAAGAATTCTACCATTAACATCAATTAAGATTGCATCGATCACATTATCAGCAGCAAGCCCGAATTTACGTAGAAGAATCCATAGCCTCCCCACTGAAATGTCCACCCACACTTACAGTAGGGAGCAAAACCAGCTGGAAAAAGCAAGAGTTTTACTTTTCAGCGATTCTGTAATAAAGTTCTCCAAGAGTTAGACCAGGATTGGACCCATACAGTACTAGTTTCTACATCTACACTGATGGATCGAAGATTTATCGCATCAAGAACGAAAATGGGACATGGGAAACATAAGAAAGCCCTCATGGTCATGACCCTGCTCCGAATTCGAATCTGCAAATCATGGTTTCTAGCACAAATAATGGCTACTTGAATATGGGATTCATGAGATGGTGTGATAATGACCAGAGGCTTTGGGGTGGCGGGTGACAGGAATCTGATGTTTTGTATAGAGGACTCCAAGACAGATGTATAGGAGGAGTTGTTTGGGGTAAAAATGAATTGGGAAATTGGGATGGCGTTCAGAGAATGATCGGTTAGACACTGACAAAATTCTGCTGAATATCGGCTGAAGTTGACAAGACAAAAGAGAAGAGAAGAACGAGAGCAAGGAAAGCAATGAAGAAGGATTCCATTCAGCTATTGGTGTATATTTTTTGGGCGTAAAGAGGAGATAACAACCTTTATTTATACTGTAGTTTTGAAGAAGTCCGTCTGAAGCAGAGAGATTGTGAACGCACAGATGCTTGAATTTCTGATTTATCATCCATCTTTCATTAGAAGTGAAATATATTGAAACGGGTGGCTTAAAGTTCAAGGAAAGATCCCACTCGTGGTTGGATCCTAACACTAATTTCTCAATTTTAGAGAGGCAAGAAAATGATCAAAACAAACTTGTGCGCTTTAAATAATGAAAAGAAGAAAAATAGAAGTGTTTAGTACTGACGGGAATAGAATTGGATGCTGTATCGGTGAAAGAGACTACTTACTAAAATATCTTGATTTTAGTTATTCCAATTTTCTAACTATTTTCAAATCAAATATCAAGACACACGTTCTCCTATCGTCTTTAATTTTTGAAAATAAATGCTAGTGTGGTTGAACAATAGAGTATAGACTACCATAAGACAAATCAAAATATTGATACTATGGTACATCCTTTTATATTTAATGCTTTAAAAGGAAACAAATTAAGAAATGGGTAAATTTTAAAGTGGAGACTCAAAAAAAAAAAAAAGCTATTTAGGGATTTAATTCCCAAAAAGTTGCATTCAAATAGTGATCCAAATTTATGCCTAAACTACCCTAACTACCCCAAGCCATTTTTTAATTTTCATTTTTTTTAACCTTAGAAAATACATGTCTAACTCAGTTGGTAGAACGTTCAAAAATTAAAAAAGCACATGTATGATTCAAATTTGAGTCATAATGGCAGCTTACTAGTATATAACAAAATGCTTAATTGTCAAAAAAATTTTAGAAAACATATAATATTTATATTATGTGTAATTATACTCTAAATAAATTAATATTTAATATAAAATTTATTTATTTATAATAATTAATCATCTAATAAATAAATATTAACATTAGAAATAATATTTTAATTGATTTTCTTTAAAATAACACTTAATAATTGATTTTCACAAAATTTATATTAACTTAATATATTAAAATAGATAAATTTTTAAATATAACAATACATTCACATATAATAATTATTAAAAACAAACGTTAGTACTGGATAAGTTAATTTTATGAAATACTGATTTCTTTGAGTAGTTTCAAAGTAACCTGTTTTTTTTTTTTTTTTTTTTTAAATATTGATTTTAGCACATCCTTCCAATTTATGTTGAATTTGACCTCCCATGCCATGTAGGAATATATCGATAGAGAGAGACTTCCACTTTAATATAAAAATTGATTTGTCAAACCATAGTTTGTAACTATGATTTCAATTTTTAACTAAAGCAAGAAGCATTAACCATGACTTTATTTTTGAATTAAAGGTCATAGTCTCATCTCATATTTGAATCCAAAGTCCCACTATTAATAATTACGACTTTAGTTTAAAAATGAAATTACAATTTCCAACTTCAGTTTTTAACATCGATATTTTTATATGAAAACGAGAGTGTGACATTCCTGCATGATGAAGGTCATATTAAATATATTAAATATATTAAATATATATATATATATATATATATATATATATATATATATTAAAAAAAAAAACAGGTTACTTTGGCATCGTAATTCAATTTCTTTCATCTATTTCAAGCAGCAAAGAGACCCTCAGTACTGATATGCCCTTAGTGCCACTCTAGCTTGGGAACCGTGAGTTTTCTGATGCTCAAATTTGAGTTAGCCATGGAAGTGAATCCCACGCCACCCATGTTGGTCCATTTTAGCATTTTCAGTTTGTAAGAGCTTTAATTTCCATTTGCATATAGAGCAAAAACCAAACATTCTATTCCCACTTGTGGTTGATCCCAACACTAATTTCTCAATTTTAGTGGACAAGAAAATTATCAAACAATCCTCTACGCTTAAAATAATGAAAAGAAGAAAAGAACCGTTCGGTATTGATGGGAATAGAAGTGTTTCGTATTGATGGGAATAGAAGTGTGTAGACCCCAAATTTGGGTTGATGTGTAGTTTATTTTTTTATTCTTATTGATTTATTTTACCTTTATTTGATTTTTAGCATATTTTATTATTTTTAATGATTTGATTTTGAGTTTTTTTTGAATGAAGGATTATTTAGGAAGAATAGAATTCTCAAAAGAAGGAGAACGAACAGTAGAAAAGGGGTGAGAATTTTTTTGTCTTGAGGAGACGACTGGAGAGCAATAGAGAGGGAGATGGTTGTAGAGAGAGTCCAAGAGGTCAATATCTGCGAGTCATTCTTGTATTTTTATTTTATAGTTTGTGTGTATTTTAGTACTATGATATTTTTCTTATATTTACTGTGTTCTGTATATTTTTCTATAACTTATTTTTCGAGTGAGGCTTTGAGACTCGAGTTTGTATGTGCATGGAGCGAGGCATAGTGTGCTTTGCTACTCTTATTTTGATTCGATTGTTTTTTTTTCACTCTTAATTGGATTTGCCTATCTTGTAGGATGCTAGATGATGTTTGTTTTGGTGTTGTCTTTTGATTGAAAACTGTTTTAAAAGTTTATAATGAGGAATTAAGCTGGTAGACCTACTGCATTTTTGACTCGGTAGAGAAATATCATAATGTCTTTTTTTTTTTTTTCTATTAAACTATGTGAATATTATCTTTCCAAGTTTTTTTTATTTTATTTTCTCTAGCCTGTTTTTCCTAATGTTTTACATCACAGAACCTGTATTTTTCTAACTGTTTTCCAATAACACTAATAATCTGATATTTTCGAACACGCTTTCCAATACACCAATAATCTATCTTTTCTAACACGTTTTCCAATAGCATTTAATTATGATTCACACGTGTACATTCTTATATCATTCTCGACGGATCTGGAAAAATAAGTTGAGGTAAAGATATAAAACACAAATGTTTTAAAATCGAACCTGGATGACTGTATCAAAAGTTATTGATTCACAGTTTACTAGTTGAACCGACGATCAAACCGTTATTGAATCAGTAACGTCATAAATAAATAATTAATATATTATTAAAAATAAAAATAATTATAAATGAATTTGATTGGTTCAACCGATTCAACCGCTGTTTTGACTGCTGTTTCGATCAGTTCAACCATCGATTTAAAGAAAAACGATTTTAACTTTTGAACTTGACCAATTTTATTGTCGGTTCACAAAAGATCGACCTGTGATATAGATATTATCAGTTGAGAATAAAGGAAGTAGATATGCCAAAGACCGCATTTAGAACCCGATATGACCATTATGAGTTTTTGGTAATGCCATTTGGGTTGACTAATGCACCGGCGGCATTCATGGATTTAATGAACAGGGTATTCCGATCCTATGTGGATCAGTTTGTAGTGGTCTTTATTGATGACATCCTCGTGTGTATTTCCTAAGGGATGCACAGGAACATGAACAACATCTCAAAAAGGTCCTGCTGCATTTCTGGCAGAAAAGAAGTTATATGTTAAGCTCAAGAAATGTTATTTTTACTAAAGGAAGTTTCTTCTTATTATGTGGTGTCACGAGGGTATATAAGAGTTGACCACAAAGATGCTGGCGCTTATCAGAACTTTTGAAACCACCTAAATGTAACCAGGTGAGAAGTTTCTTAGGCTTAGCAAGTTACATGTAAGATTTGTGAGCAGGCTTCTTTCATAGCTTCCGATTACTGTTACTTCGTGAAAGGAAAAAGTTTGAGCGGATAATAATAAATGTCAGCAAGAAGCTGAACAGCTGAAAGGGATGCTTGTCAAAGTACCAATATTGCTGACAACCTACGAAAAGAGTATACTTTGGTATAGTGATAAGTTTCAAGCATTGTTTGGGCAAGTATTGATGTGATGAGAAAGTTGCCATGCTCTTCCTGCATACTGAACCCGCATGAATAAAACTATCCCACTCATGATTTGAAGTTAAGTGTACAAACAGTTGTTGCTATTGAAAATTTGGCATTAATTATTTATATGGAGAAAAATGTAGAATTTTTAATGATCATATGAGTTTTTGAAATATTTGCTAACCTCAAAGAAGGACTTAAACTTGAGGCAACGCGAAAGTTGAACTTGTTTAAAGACTATGATTGTATGAACAATTGATTACCAATTCCTGGAAAAAGCAAATGTAGTTTGATGCCTTCTAGGAAATGATTTATGCCTTGCTCCTCAAAAAAGATTTAGACCCGAGATTGATTTTTATGATGGTTTCCTTGTTGGCTCAATTGAGAGTTATGTACCGCATTTTTGGTGCCAACAGATAGTAAATGCACAAAGATGATACCAAGTTACAAGAGATAGTGCAAAGTAGTCAATGAGACAAGACCGACATGCCATAGATTGAAAAAGTGGAGGCTCGTTGTATAAGAGTAGATTATGTGTACCTAATAATATGGATTTGAGAAAAGAAGATATTATATGAAGCCACAATATCAAGCTTTTACCATGCACCCCGAGGTAATAAAATAATGATATGAAACAAGATTACTGGGAAGTAGAGGAATGAAAAAGACATTTCATGTATAACATATCTAAGTGTTTGACTTGTCAAAGCAAGTAAAGGTCGAACACCAAGTACCATCCTATATTTAATCCTCTTCCAAAGCCTCAATGGAAGGGGATAACATTACTTATGGATTTCAGAGTCCAGTTTTCCCCACGAAAAGGAAACACGATGCGCTTGGGTAACTGAATGTATTGACTGTCCCAGCCACTTCCTACTACCGACTTCGACTACTCCATGGGTCAGTTTCAATGAACTTTTATGTGAGTGAAATTGTTAGATTGCATGATTCCTTTCGATAAAAGTTCCTCCATCGCGATCCACGGTTTAATACGCAAGGTTCGGGTGCGAATTATGCCCGCTTTGGTACGAGATCGACTTTAGCACTGCTCTTCCATCCGGCAACAGATGAACAATGAAAGAAAGGATACAGTGCGGAAGATATGTTTGAAGATTTGTGTATTAGATTTTCCAGAAGTTAGATGAAAGTACATTCCACTCATGGAATTTCCAATTTTATAACAGTCGCTTATCGGGTCCAATTATTGTATGGCCCTATATGTATTTGAAAGGAAGAAGATGTAGAACTTTGGGTGGGTTGACAGTTGCACAAACATAAGATTATTATCCCGATTTAGTAAAGTTATACTTAAGAAAAGTTTACTATTCAACAAAGGTTAAAAGTTGCTAATGATAGAGGTAAAGATCTTATGTCGACGCAGAGGAGAGATATTGCATATGAAGGGAGACAAGTGTGAAACAGCTATGAATAAGCAAGTACCGTTAGTGAAAGTACTCTAGCAACACCATAGCAGAAGCTAGGCTACTGTGAGCTGTGGCTAACTGGCGAAAGGAGTATCCGCAACTTTCAATTATAGGTAAAATTTGAGGACTAAATTTTTTATGGGGGAGTTTAATACCTCAAAATATAAATACAATAGTCAGAGTAAATATAAGCTGTAGGTATTTTGTGGTGGTGTTAATTTGAATTTTTAGTAATTTAAAATAAACATGAAATGAGAAACCTAATTGTATAAGATAAGCAAGGTAAATTGCAATTGTCAAATAGGGACCTAAATATATAAGAATAAAAGATTGTATACAAATTAGGATTTTATAAGAATCAGAATGGAGAAGAGATGGAGGACTTGTGGTAAATAAAAGGAAAATTTAGATCAAAATGAGAGAAGAATCACTATCTCTCATTGGAGAGCAAAGCAGATAGAGGGGAGAAGAAGAGAGAAGAAGAGAAGAAAAGAGGAAGAAGAGAAAGCTTAAGAAAAGTATGGTCTAGTTTTTTTGTATGGAAACTATGATTTTGGTATGGATTTTAGTATTGCAAAATGGAGTTTGTAGATTAGTTTGATTTATGGAAAAAAAAAAAAAATCAAACCATAAACCTAGTTTATGATGAATTTTGGGTCTAAAAGAACCCTACTTGTATATTGGCTGTGTTTTGGACTTTAATAAGATAGATTGTAACCCTGAATTGAAGAATATTTGTATTAAGGAAATATTGGGGTTTTAGGGTATATTACAAATTTCTCTCCAACTTGATGATCATAATTCCTCGTCTAAACTCCGTTTGGATATCTTAGACCCCATGGAGTCTGACTCAGAATTCATTCATGAGATAGCTTGATAATATTAGAACTCAAATTAGATCTATACAATCACAAAAACAAGAGTTCCACTCGTTGCTCGTAGCCACGTCTCATGTGAAGCCTTCAACCCTGACTCACATAATTTCTTCCTCGTCCAACCCGTTTTCTTGGATGTTCCTCGACTTATGGAGTTTTATATAGAATCCATCCATATATAATGATGAATGGAATGATAGTAAATAGTTTCATAGCATACATGGTAACCATAATTGTTCATATAGATGAGATAGAAAATGTAGTGATACGACAAATGATTGTAATATCGCATATTTGATGATGGTTATCGCCATTTAAGAGATATGCACAAACATAAAAATACATAGATTGACCAGCCGTAACCCGGTGTGAACAGATGACATGCCTATTAGGGAAAACAAGTCTCCGCAAAGATATCATCGCTTGGCCTCGTTAATATTGCGCACCTCTTGCCCTTATAGGATGGTCATTGTCTAGTACACATATCACATTTCTTCGGTTTTTATGTACCACCGCATAATAGCATACGCCTTCGCCCTTATAGTTTCCTTTATCCACTTCTATGTTTATGAGGCAAGAAAAAAATATAAAAACAAATGACTGGCACACATAAGAATGATACATATAGATAAGAGAAGCATAGCATCTACTATACATGATAAGTAGACGACAAGAACATGAAGCAAAGTGTAATGATAAGAAATGAAACATGGTATGATGTGGCAAATATAAAATATGTATAAGTATGTTTAAATGGATATGGATATAAGTTAGATGTAGAGTATGTGACATCTTACATCATCCATATAGAGCACTCCACTGGGCTATGTTAGCATGGGTGTTTCATCCCGTAGAGGTGCGTGAGAAGCAAAATCAGAAGTCCCACACCTACACGCAAACCGAGGCCACACACTACTGTGCCCAACAACTAAAGACCTTGGTTCGCTTGTATATGTTTTTTGCTTTATAAACAATGTAAATATTGTAAATGTTGAACACTTCCATATATGGAGTTTGTATATTTTGTAATCCGCTACGTAATATAATATGCTAAATAATAATACATAATGAACAAGCTTAAAGGTTGTAAATTTATAAAATGTCAAAAATAAAATGACACCTCACTTGTTCGTGTGCCGAGTTGAAGCCACAGCCTTGCACTCCACTATCCTTATATCTTTTGCACCTAAACTTAAGCGTGGCACAGATCAACTTTTGATCATGGCACCTTCGATCTTTCTTTCTTATTCTCTTAAATAATTCTTTTTCATCCCTCTCATCAACAAACAAGTCTTCTTCATCATGCTTTGACGGTGTCAAACTACATCATCATCAATAACACTGTATTCCACTTTAATTGTCCCATCACTTTCACCCCTCATCATCTAAGTCATAGTTTGGTTAATAAAGCTTTCTCATTTGAGGTGTATTCCTACCTGTCTCTTCATCATCATGTAAACCCTTAAAATCTATCAAAGGATAACCCCCCAATCACACAATCAGACGCCCAACTCTGCATAGGATGTCAATGAGGGTCACTCTTTTTTTTTCATGATATACTTAAGCTGTCATCTATATGGCTGCAAACACTAACTGTATTACATCCCGGTGAAGCAAATGATATTTGATGCAAAATATATATATAAAGCCCAGTATATGGTTGTTCTAACATCTACAATATTTACATTGGTTTATAAAATTTATAGTTATAGATCAAATATCTTCAAGTAATTCATTGTCAGGTCTCTTAATCATTACTGTATTTGTCTGTCCTCTTGTCTCTTCTTTTCTATTCAAGACGTGATTTGAACACCTGCATAAGCTTTACGCTATAACATACATGATGACCTTGTCAAGGTCACCTACACTTCTATACAAATGCATGAGTATCACATATAACACATGCATTTTCATCACGCTATATATATACTTATCATAACCGCCTTACTTTTATCAACATCCATATACTTTCTATGAAGTCATCTGTGTATTTTACTTTGTCTGTAATCGATATCATCACTCACAGCAGTACATGCTTCTCATATTCTCTCTACATTTACTTAAGACATCATTTTCTTTATGTCTATGTCTCGTATAAACCTCAAGCTGACATGCGGAACCAAGGAGGCCCCTGAGGAGGCCAGATCACCAGATGTGAAACAGTGGTCCAAGTGAGGGCCCGGTTGCGAGCACCACTGAGGAAACAAAGGTCCAAAGAGGGCCTGGCATGCTGCATATATGCATTATACCCGAGGGGTCACCACTTGGTCAGGACAAAGTATCTATCCATGAGGGTCATAAGGCCATGGTGAATTTTCTGGGGCCAACATGATCCAAACTGGGATCATGTCGACTACCAAACGGCCTCTAATACTCGAACTTGTGGTGTCAGCAGAATTTATTTTTCCCTAATAGGAATGGGTTCATCATCCTCATCATGTTCTAAGCACAATCAATGTGTATTTTATGCCTGATATATCTCATATTCCCGAATAATTATCATTATTCCCAGAATCATGGATATATATATATATATATATGGTATATATATATATATACAATCATTTATTCATAACCTTGCATTTTTCATACCTGATTGTATGATAACAACATGCTTAATTTGTATGTTAAGAAATATTAATATTCTGCAATATGAATAATTTATATGTTCTCATGCAGCCTACTGTTTTTCATGTTTTCCTGACTAAGAGGAAATTCAATCTTATCATGCTATCTATTGATGTAATTCCTAACTCAATGGGCTTTCCATAGAGTCCAAGAAACACCTAAATGGAGTTCAAACCAGCGAGAGATACGACCTTCCTCAAGCTAAAGGCCGCGCGCAGTCACCTTGGACAAGTCGACCGAATCCCAATGAGCTGCACTTAAGTGACGAGCTCAGTTCACACTCTGCGTTCTCATACCTCCCTCCATTGTCAATCACTCCTCCCTCCTCCCCTCTTCTCTCTCAGGAAGGAGGCAGGAGATTCACAGCTACTTATTGATTGCTACATTCATTTTTTTGATTTTACCACTGGTCGTTGTAGAGTCCAAGATCACCCAACCAGAAGTTCAAACGGAGGCACCTCCCGGGCTGGAGGTCACACAAATGCCTACGTAGCCACCTGAATCACAGATGACTAAGCATGGTCACCACCTCGGTCTGAGGCCTTGTCATTCTCCTCGGTGATATGATACCTTTGACTCACTGGCTTTCCATAGAGTCCACAAATGACCCAAATTTGAGTTCCAAAACCAGAGAGAAGACTGTTGGAGGTCATGCTAGCTGGGCTTTAATGAGCCTAATTCGAATCACGAGTCACTTCCCGAAGGACGAGTTTCTACGGCACAGGCCGAGTCAATATGATGAGCTTCAGCCAAGATTTAGCTCGCTTGAGTCACAAGACGTAGCTTCACACCTACGCACGAGGTCTCAAAGTAACCTATTTCGGCGAGTTCGCCGACTTCGCCACAGGTCACCACTTCATGACGACTCCTGCGGCCACCCCTCACCCATTTGACCGCTCAGTAAAATACCGTAACTGCAACTAATTGAAATCGTGCCTCAACACTATGCCATCAACGCTGCCAATTTCCTAATATTCATCGCCAAATTTCTTATTTGACCTAAAAACCTGCTCTCGGCATGTTAGTTGAACTAATCGATCATCTAATCTGTAATTCAGATTTAGGGTCAGCCGACCACGGTAAAGGACCATAATCTGGTCTACTGTGGGTCCGAATCAAGAAATTTAAAAGCCTATCATCGGGTTAATTTGATAAATACAATTTGCGCAGGACTCATTTCTAACACTCAGATTTACCCAAAACCTATCCAGAACTACTACTGTATGATCTAAAATAGGAAATTTTTCTTTGTTCAACTTCAATCAATCTTTCAAAGCACATAACTAGAGCCCTAAAGTTTTCTTAATCAATCTACAGAAATGAGTTTAAGAGTTCTTAAACCCCAAACCAGACACAAGATAGAGGGTTTTGAACCCAGCATCCACAATTCGAATTTGGTACTATTATCGTAAATTATACTTGGTGACTTTCTTTCTTTTTCTCTTCTTTCTTCTTTCTCCCTTTTTCTTCTCTTTCTCTTCCAAACCAAATAGAAACTATTTCCTATTTCCATCTCTTTTATTTCACTTTCTACCAAAGGAGGAACTTCCTCCCTTCCTAGTTTAATGTCTTCCTAGCAATTTTCATCCTATACTATTTTACATTTTCTTTATTACTCTTCTGTCCTTCTGAACTTTATCATTTAAAACCACTCAATGTTATTTAATAATAATAATCTTCTTATTATTTGTAATTTAACTTATATTATTCCTACTCTGTGCTTTATCTTTATTTGATCTAAACATATTTCCCTTTACTTTTATTATACCCCAAAACATGTTACAAAATCATGTATAGAATTTGGGTGTTACACAATTCTTTCCCTCGTTCTATGAACTTTCACCATGGCTAGTTTCCACACCCATAAGATTATCACCAACATCCTCTTCAATACATTATTATACATCTATACTACCATCCCTCACCCATGAGAATGCACATTCTAAAACACCCATTATCATTTGAAAAGAATCCACCAGAAACCCATGTCCGACCCCGCGAGAGCCATCCTCTTGATACCAACATGTCCTAAGTGTCTGCCTCATATCTTTTTCAAGCTCATAATATGAAACTATCCAACGAGAAGATTCCGGTAACCTAACAAATACCAAAAGCTCTTCTCTAAGAACTTCCCACCATGATATAAGTTTATGGTAAGGATCTAGAAATGAGAGAAATACAACAAAGAATCAGTAGTTCAATACAAAATTTAATATCATTCACTAATAGACAAGAAATTAAATATTACTTCATCCACAAGTCATTAAAATATCACCAATTATGATTCATTTGAAGAGGCAAGAAATTATATAGATAGTACAACATGGCGCATTGAGAATTTACTTATTTTCTAATACTAATGAGAATGTGAACAAAAACAGTTGAAGCATGTTAAATTATACTGTCTAATAAAATCCAATAGGTTAGACCTTGATTTTATCTAAATAATGTCATGCCTATTAAATATGCTATTTCCAACTCTCAGTTTTTATCTCAAAAGTTTTGCTCCATCAATGTGTACTAGTGTTTGGACCTTGTGGAAACATTAATAAACGATTATAACAAACATATCATTAAGCCTTTATATAGATCTCTAGTGGTCCACGATCGACAATACACAAATGAAGTTTTCCTTGTAATAATAATGACTTTCTCTCCATAAAACTATCTAATCCCACAATAGTTATCTTAGTCAATTCTAAAAACAAGCCTGATTGTTTAAACATATGAAATGAGGACTTATTATACTGGGGACCAAATGACAAAATAAGGTATTTCAAAGCAAATAATTCGAAACATTCAAAGCAACAACACAAAAAAAACAGATCGCCACATCGAAGTAAGAACACTTGATAAGAGGAAGGTATCCCTACTCTGCAATCAACTACTCAATAAAGGCACATTGAAAGTGACATATAGGTTCATACTTCAATCCAGTTAACAAAACTAGAAGGAAAATGTAGATAGAGAAGACAGAAAATAATTAAAGAAGAAAATCAACATTGACATTGAAAAATAAAAGTTGTGGTTTTTCACCAATATAGGTGAGAAATGTTTAGTTCAGCTATTTCAAAGAAGATGATTGTTTCTACAAAATCATAACAGAAGTTTGAAAAGTACTCAATGGTTGATTAAAGGATTTTACAGAGAAGTGCTGAGCAGAAGACGATTAGATTAGGGTTTTTTTTTAATAGTATTATCAAGATTTTTAAACCTGATTTTGCCTTAGATTTTTAAAACAATTACTTGTGGTAACGTATAACTAGGGGCAACACAAAAAGGGACATACAGGTTAATGCTAACTAGGTTTGGATCCAAGCTTAACATATCTATGGCTACATTTGCAATTAAAATGATAGTTTCTTTATTTTTAAATTAAAATATTTTGTTCAAGATATATTTGCAAAGTTTCATAAAGTTCATGGTTTTTTTTTATATTTTTCCCTTTTAAAATATTAGATATCTGGAGGTGTTTATCAAGATTGATTTAAGTGAGTGTAAAAAAGGGAGTAAGGGAGAATCATGATCAAATCCATAATAGAATACTACAATGTAATATACAAAGTAAATAAATGTCAAACAAGTTTTAAATGGCCTGTAGAATTGATATTCAGAAAGATTAATCCACAAATAACTTAACATATCAAGTCAACTTTGGTTATGGGATTTTTTTTAAAGAAAAAACAAAAAGAAAGAAAAAAAGAAGTAATATAACATTTAGTTTAGTTATCTGTAATTTTTTTTAAGCTTATTTTTAGTAAGTGTATAGATATATATACACACACACATTGTAGCCCACACAAAACTGATGTAGCCTACCAAAATCCAGTGATTTTGTCCTCACTGAAAGATCTAAAGCTCGATACTTCGCTGTGCAGATTCAAAATCTCCTCATTTAAATTGATAGTTTGATACAAGCTTTAGGCCAAATTTTAGTAATTTGATAGAAATAATCTAGTCAGTTTGGCTTTTTAGTCTTAATCTATTATTGAATTTAGGAATAATCCTCACGCTTAAACCTGTATTGTATTGGTTCTAAGGCATCTGACTAGCTACAAGTTAAAATAATCCTACATGATCACTCTATCTTCTTTACCATGCAATAATATCTACCTGTCTCTAAAAATTTTGTTGACCCTCTTTCTCCTTCCACCTCCACTCAACCCACCCCTCCAATGTTGGATTCAAAACAGGGATTTTGTTAAATGTGAGTTAACAACACTTCAAAGCTATGAACCATGTGGAGGAGGCGAAGGTGAGTGGTGGGGTGTTGTGTGGGTTGAGAGGCAAACAGAGGAGAAGATTATAGAACCCCAGCAATACCTTGCAGAACAACAATAAATTTTTGAAATGCTGTTAGTTTGTGGCACTCCTTTCTGTAAATGAATCTATTACAAAACTGGACCACAAGAAAGAATTGCTCACTGAAAACGAAAATTTAGTAAAGTTTCACATTCAGTAGTGGGAATTCTTTATGAATTTTTGAAGTTAGGTGTCTAGTAACCTCAAGAACGAGATTTTCTTAAAAATCTCGAGAGTTAGGAAATGACTTGAGTTAAGTTTGTCAAACATACCTTTTTTCTCTCTTATTCATTCCATAAAATAGAGTACAATATATGAGATAAAAATATTTTAGGAAGTTACTTAAGTTGAAAAAATAATATTTACTATTATAATCATGTTAATTCCTTGAGTGAAAGATCTCCTCCTCTGTCCTAAATATATGATTTCTAATCTGGCCAATTGCGTAACCCACGCCAACACTCCCTCAAGTTGGTGCAGATATCATAATGACTCCAACTCTGTCCAAAGAGTCAGCTTGAAGTTTCTAATGAAATTGCCTGTAAGTATATCAGCCAACCGATCTTCTCGATTTAACAAAAAGGGAATTGAATAATCTTCTTCCGTGTCTCGTTTGATGAAATGTTGTCACTCTCCGCTGCTCAGCGGTCATGTTGAATCAAGCCAGAGATACAAATAGCTGCGCCTTTGTTATCACAAAGTATCAGTCTAATGTAGAACGAGAGGGAAAAACCACCGTTAGCAAATCTCTCTAAGCCAAAGAAGCTCACATAATCCTTTACCGCCATGTTCAAACTCGCCTGGGCCACGGATACGCTACTACCTTTTAGCTTAATTCTCCATGCAACTAAGTTTCCTCCCCACGAATGTAAAGTAGCTCGAGAGACTTTCTTAACTCAAGATGTTCCTGTACTTCAAATCTCAGATCTATGTACCCTTCAATATCCAGATGGGCGTTTTGAGAACAAAGAGTCCTTTCCTCGCGATTTACTTAGAGTATGAGAAATGTGGTTCATGGCACCTATGTGGCTTCACTCTGATTATGCATAAATTGGCTTACCACACTTACAGCGTAAGCAATGTCCGACGAAAGTGTGAGATAAGTAAATGAGCTCTCACTGTACTTTTGATACTCAATCATACTACCGCACCAGTCCGAATATTCCCCAAATCTCATGGTTCCCGCACAATTGGCGATTCATGTTTACACTCTAGTAACCCACTTCCGGGCCAATAAGTCCCACATTCGCTGAGAGAGGAGGGCGCCCACTTTGAATCTTGCCACCTCTATTCCTAGAAAATACTGAGTCTCTCCCAAATGCTTCATTTCAAATTAAAGCAGACAATTGTTCTTGTAACCTCGAGATCTCCTCAAAGATCATCCCCCCGTAATTATCATATCATCCACATAGACTATTAATGTCACACTCGCTTTGTCAATGTTTCAAGAAAATAGTATGATCCGAGTTACTGGGCGATAGCCATACTCTCTCATAGCTAAACTAAATCGCCCAAACCATGCTCATGGTGACCGCTTTTGAACGGCATGCCTCTCTCCAATTTACAAACAATTTTGGTCTCAATCGATCCTCAGATACCGGCGTAACCTCCATGTATACCTCCTCGTCAAGGCTGCTGAAGGAAAGCATTCTACATTAAGTTGATGTAGTGCTACCCAAATTTGGTCGCAAGAGATAGTAAGACCCCAACAAAGATTCAATTTAGCCATCGGGTGGTAAGGTTTCTGAAAGAGTCTATGCTATACGCTTAAACTCCTTCGCTACAAGCCTAGCTCTCATTTCCGCCAATCGATCCATCAGCCTTGTATTTTATGTGAGAACACCCATCTCGTATCCCAATTATTTTTTTTTTCTTCTCGTAATGGGACCAACCTCCAGGTATTGTTTTCTTTTCTTCTTTTTTCTTTAAGGCTTCTGTCTTCGTATTGCAGCTCCACTTTTGGATCGTATAACGCTCTCAACAAAGATTGGGAATAAGGACCTAGAACAAGGTTTGAGGAAAGTCTTCGAGCGGGGCTTGACCTCGTATTCCTGAGTAGATACATAATTTGCAATTGGGTACTTGGATTTTTCTTTCTTCTTTATCTCAATGTATTCTGCTCAATGGTTTCCCCACTATTATGTCTAAAAGGCAATGACATAACCAAGAGAAGAATCCAAGATATTAGCATGCAAGGTGCAAGAGGAGTACTTACCTCGTGGACATTCTCGTGAGGGGAATGCCTTCAGTACCTGAGGAGTGAGGGGACTGGAAGATACTCAGATTTTTCGATTCTTCATCTAAGGCCTACTAATCCCAGGAGTGTTCACCCTCTCGGTGGTGCCTCATGTCGCCTCAACCTCTCTATTTTCAATTCCATCATAATCAACCATTTGACACTTCTACACGAGTCTCCCCCGAAGAGGAGAATCAAGTATGTGAAGGGTAAAATTTCTGACTCAAGAAATGTAACATCCACAGATATAGGTTCGTGGTATTGGGGTCATAGCACTCAAGCCTTTATGTAAAACTATAGCCCAAAACAAGCAATCGAATGGCACAGGGTCTAGTTCGTACGTTGATTCGTGGGAGATGGACAAAAGCAACACACCCGAAAAATTCAGGAGGAAGCATCAATAGTGAAGGAAGCGGATATATGGGTAGAGAGGATTTGTAAGGGGTTTTTTAAAAGTGCAAAATTTTAGTCGGCATACTATTGATTCAAAAGACCCAGCAAAGAGCCACATCATCCCCCCAATGGCAATCCTTCCTAAGACATGTGCGCCGAGGAGAAGAAAGTACCTAGATGTTTCATAATATGCCGATTTTTCCTCTCTCGCGACACCATTTTGTTTGTGTGTTTGAGAGCATGAGGTCTCACGGAGGAGGCTATGTTGGAAATAGGCCTGAATCTTTCTACAGTGAATTCTCCACCATTATCATAACTAATAATTTTTATCTTGAAGAGAATTGAGTTCCAACGGCGGCATGAAATGCTTGAAAAATGGTGAAACTTCATCTTTGGTTTTAGCCGATGTAGCCATGTCATTAGAGTACAATCGTCGACAAAAATTACAAAACCAACGATGACCAGAGGTTATCGGGACGGTCCCCACACACTGAGCGTATCAATGCAAATGGAGTATTAGTCTTATTCCAAACTAATCTTATTAAGAGACTGGGTTGGCTTTTAGCCTGATACATGTATCATTTGAAGTCCACATTCGCATCGGTACAGAAAAGATGAGAATGATGCCGAGATAGTCAAATGATGGTGCCTAAGCGCCATGCCATAGCGCGCCAAATCTCACTGGCATCGGTCCGATCGCGGCGTGTGGTGTGCTTTGCATGGGCTGAATCATCTAAGTAGCACAATCCCCTCCTAAGCACCACGCCCAATAATCTCCTGCCGAAAATCCCGAAGAAGACAAAAGTAGAGTAGATCAAGATAAATACAATTAAGCTCTTTAGTGACTTGACTCACACAGACATCAACTCGCTGAGAGAGATGGAACAAGAAGTGTGTGAGCTAAAGAAAGAAAGGGAAAGACAATGGTACCTGCCCAAACTCGTGACCAGGTAGGTCAGTCCTACTGGCATCAAGTAATGTCCTCCGTGGAGGAGTCGTGGTCGAGAAGCCATTCGGGGTCAAATGTCATATGGTCCGTTGTCTACAGTCGATAATCCGTGCACCATCATTCTCGAGTAGCTGAGCTACAAAAAAACTTGACCACAATTACCTGATCCGGGGGTTGAGACAGAAGGTTCTGCCACTGGAATAAGGGATAGTTGAGATCCGCCGCGGGCTACTACGCCACCGACCTTCGACGCCTCAATCATGGAAGCATCTCGTTTCGGGCTCAGGATTCGTGCCACCAAACCGGTAGCCATGTGTACTTTGAAACAAGTCTCCCGTATGTTTAGTAATTCAGCCACGAGTGCACTTATTCCCATCAAAATGACCTCTCGATCGAGGAAGACCCGCACTTTAGCAAAGTTTGTGACCAGCCGTATCTCACACCTTTGGTAGCCATAACAAACATTCACTAGTTACTACTTCGCTCCCGAGACATCACAATTTGTTTGAGATCTTCCTTCAACGTGAGCATATGCCCGTCAACTGGAAGGGAAAAGGTTTCAGACGAAGAACATCACTCCGAACAAGATCCAATCGATCATCTAGTCCGTCGAGAAAAATATGAGCCCCGCTCCTCAGACATGGAGTTGTAGTAGCTTTATGTCAATTGCACATTTCATCGATTCGGTCGACTTAAAATCGATCTCCGCTACAAACCTCAGAGATCATTATAATAGTTTTATAGACTGTCGCTTGTTTTATCTGAGACACGACGCCTCGATCTCGTATACCCCATGCGAGGTATCAGTCAAAGTATGTCGTGGCAAATGTAATCCCATATACCGCTTAGCCGTGGGTAGCGACAAAGTTCAGCAAAACTAAGGAATGGTCCATGGAGTTGACTAAACACAAATTCTTCACCATAGCATTCTCACGCGCCATCTCGCCAGCGAGGGCCTGCTTTCAATGGTCAGTAGTCTCCATCGATGTATCCCGCTTTGTCTTTTCCCAGATAAAACACGCAATGCAACCTGGACCATAATCCATACTGAGCCATCTAACTTGATGTCGATTGGAACCATCGGGAATCAAGTGATAGGAGAAGGAGAGGTTCGACCTTTGACAAGACTCCCTCCGCTATTTTTTATGTTAATTTATCAAGAATGATTGTGGAGTCGCCTATGAGACCAAGCAAAACTTGACCTCCCGTCTCGATCAAGAAACAGGAGCCCAAGATCTCGCTTCGACACCATGTCAAACATAATTTTTTCTCTTATTCATTCCATAAAATAGAGTATAATATATAGAGATAAAAATATATATATTTTAGGAAGTTACTCTAAGTCAAATAATATTTACTATTACAATCATGTCAGACTTTTGAGTAAAGGGATTTCTAAATATATGATTTCCCTTAACCGGCTAATCAGAGAACTCACGCCAACAAAAGTTCTATTTAAAAATAAATTGAACTGAAAATAAATAAAATTTGTTTCTGATAGAAACAAACCTCGGACGGTCGTGTTGCATACAAGGCCCCACGCCCAACTTAAACTTAAAAAGGAAGAAGAAAGAAAATGCTCATTTTTTAGGAAAAGGGTAGCCGAGGAGAGAAGTGAGATGGAGTGGAGAAAATTTCCACCTTCTCTCTACGATCTATGGAGATCGTATTTAACTGGTCGAGCCAAGATTTAAAAGCTTCATCTACTCGACGCGCTACGCTGGGTACCCCACAATATGCGCTTCACCGAAGATTTATTGTGGTTAAACGAGCAGAGAAATACCTTCTCTCTAAGATTTACTACGATTGGTGGCTCCTATTCATGGGCCAAGACTTAAAGCTCTGAGTGTCTGCCAAAGGCAACGCGTGGATACCAAAATCAAGAATTTTCGCCGAAGATCTCGAGCGAAAGTTCGAGAAGCAATGTAATCTCGAGTCTCTAACTCCAAAAGTTTCGGCTTCGCCCAAGAGGTGTGGAACCTTCCTACCTAGTTTATATTTCATCTAAATGTTGTTTTGGTCCCTGGTTGAGACCTAGGCTGTTTGGTTGGTTCACTGACAATAAAAACTGATTTTTTTTTCTCGGTTTTGAGCTATGATGGCCAAGCTTTTCGGTGATTTGAAGCTGATTTCACGAGTTCGGGACGAGTTTTCAGGTTACGTTTATGGCCAATTTATGGTCCCAATCGGGATAGGCTGTTTTCGTGAAAGAGTTGTTTCCTAATGAGTTGGGTAGGAAAATAGCATTTATCGGAACTTTAAAGGAGCCCTCGAGAACGCACATGGGTTTCACGCACCGTCATTCTTCTGCACCGTTTTTCAGGCAAGGCCTCCAACTTCGACGGTCGTAACTTTCTCACCCGAGCTCCATTTTGGGTGTTCTAGACTCTATGGAAATCCTTTGAGTCTGTATCCATCCATATAGTTTGATAAAATTTGAACTCATTTGGTCCAAAATGATGAAAATAGTGAGGCCCCTAATGGGTTCCGCAAGGCCGCCTCACTGCTCATACAAGGCCTCCAACTCGACGGCGATAACTTTCTCGGGTCCGAAAGCCTGGTTGGGGGTGTTCCCGACTCTATGGAAAGGATCTTTGAGTCTAGAATCTCGACCACATGCTTTAAAATGGAATGTTCACATCCTTGTTGAAAAAAATCGACTGCTACAAGTGTGCTAATTATTGATCAGGTGGATGTGGGAGGAGTTGTGTGTTGAAGTGGGCCATTACATGCTAGGTTGTAGGCTAGATTTTAGGTGCATGATATGTCATGAATTAAATTAGAAATGAGGTGTGTCATTACTTCATAGGTAGTGACTTGATGAAATGTTAATATGTTTGTGTGGATTGATTGAAATGGCATTTCTCGTCAAAGAGGTGTCATACTGGATGTCAATATGTGTGCTCTAACATATTGGGTTTGTGATGTGTTTTGTGTAGATATGTTTATTGCATGGCATAAGTTGCACGATAGTTTACGGGCATTATAAGTGACGTAGCCTAGGGATTCGAAAGTATGACATTACTTGTCTAAGTAGTAAATGGAATGATGTTGATGCATGCTTCGTTTTGATGTGTTGACATGAATGTGATAAATGTTAGTATGACCGCATGTATATTAACGTTTAATGAATGTATGGACTTTTGTGTGCATTAGACATGAGTGTCCATGGTACACGATGTAGTGTACGATATGGGGTGTCCATGTAGAGGTCTTTATACATTGGGCATGACTTAGAGTGCAATGGCACAATTCCATCGATTATGCCAAAGTATATCGAGACAGAAATGAAGTGGAGTGTACGGGTAATCCAGCATTGTGTTTATTAGTTGATGCTGGTTTCGGCCCATGGACAAAGTCCTAAAAGGTAGCATGAATGATCGGAGGTTGCTTAACATGGCTTTTGAACAAAGCGGTTTTATCGGAGGATTGTCCACATAATTATTATTGGAGTATGTCCACTAATTTATATCGGAGGGTTGTCCACATAATTATTATCGGAGTATGTCCACTACAATATATCGGAGGTTTGTCTACATAATTATTATCAGAGTATGTCCAATAATATATGTCAGAGGGTTGTCCACATAATTATTTGTCGAAGTATGTCCACTAAAGTTTATCTAAGAGTTGTTCACAAATAAAACAAATATCTTTGTTTTGAAAACATTTTTTCATACACATGGCATATTGCATGTTGAGAAAGTAAGCTCAAGTGAAGACTTGGAAAAGTAGTGGATCACGAGGAGTAGCATCTCATCCATGTCATGTATTCCATTCTAGGATTGGATATAATCGATTGGAATGCGCTATGGTACTATCTATCAGATGTGCACTTAAAGCACAAATTTCTCAGAAGATTTCACTCTACCCGGCACGCTCACCCAATCGTGTGACCCCCCCCCCCCCCCCCCTCCCTTTCAGCAAGGCAGGACAGGTGGAGATGGCGCTCACTAGAGGCCAATAATGAGAAGAAAGCCGGATTGTGGCTTTGATTTATATTTTGTAAAACATATATTAGAATTCCTTAATTTTGATTTTATATAAGAGAGGTGTATATTTAAACTCTTATGGACAGGGTCCATAGTCATGTGCTTATGTTTTATTCAGATGTGGATCCTGTGGTTGCTAGAAGTAATATCAGATAGCTGCTGCGTAATCGCGCATTGTGTTGCATTTTGAGTGTAGCTCGCATGTAAGAGACTCAAACATTTTCGTTAAATCCTAGGTCCCGGGAAAAAGGGACTCAATGGTGTGGTGTCGACACCGACATCCACCTAATCTTCACGGTTGATTCAAGTTGTCACCTGACCTCCGGATTCAAGGCCAAGACGATAGTGGGGAGATAAGAAATCCTGAGATCCCGGCAAAGAAGCCAGTCCCTGAGACACCTGACAGTCAGCTCGATTCTCTCCACTCCCCCACCTATCTCTATCCATTCCATAACATCCATATTGCCCACCTGCTTTGCACCTTACCCACACCTACATGTGAAAATTTCAACTCCAAGAAAGATTTTCCCACATTTAGATTGACCTTCCCGCCTTCTATTGTATGATCTTTCATTTTTTTTTTTCCCTTTTCTCTAACTGTTTCAGAGGAAGGGTTCTCAAGCATTTCGCACTAATTCGTTTGGGGTCAACTCGAGGTAGTGTATTTTCTTCGATTTCTACGGTGGGTTTTTTTTTCTCTTGGTTCGACTACTTCTGTGGCTCATAGAGTTGTCAGCTATGGTTCCAAGCGATATGAAAATTTAGGTGTTTTTCAAGATTAAAACATGTTCTTCGATTCTTATTTGTGGTTGGTTTGTTTGGATTGTAGGTTATGATGGATTTTCTTATTAAAGGTGAAATATGTGAACCCCCTGATCAAAGTGAATCATGCATGCATTTCAGTAAAATTTCTATGTGTTTTTATAGCTCGCTTGCATGACTCATACCATATCTACTAATATTGCGCTAATCCCCCACATTATAATGTTTTATAGGACATGGCGATATTGGAATAAAAAAGAAAGCTAAATAATAGAAGAAAAGAACCAAAGCAATGAGAAGTGCGTAAAGTGGAGCCTCAGGTAGCAGTAGACTACGTCTGGGTGTAGCTTCAAGCAGCCAGCCGTGAGGCCCCACGCAGTCGAACCAAATTGGCGTATTTCAGAACCCTGGGTAATGTCACATGGCTTAGCTCTCACGCTGTGGCGCAGCGAAGTCATCTTTCAGACGTGAGCATTAAAACTTATTTTCTAGGCCATTGATGGGCCCCGATCCCGAGATATAAAGGGAAGCAATTTCTGAGGCAAGAGGAGATTTGAGGCAACCGAACACAAGGAGAGACAGAGAGAGAGATTGGTGGAGATTCGATTCAGAGATCACAAGACGACTTCTTCTCAGATTTCTTTTCCGATCCATTTGATGCTCGTGCACCTTCAACCAGAATGAAAAACCACTATGAACTAACTTTTCTCTAGTATGCCTTTTGTCTACCCTAATCCACCTCATTATGGATTAGTACATTAATTGTGCTTAGTTAATATTGATATGAATTCATTATGGCTGTTTTTACACCCGAATCTTAATCACATGTTATTATCACAATCAGGGCATGCTACTGGGCAGGAGTCTCATATCGAGAGAAGATGACTCGTATGACACGGGTAAAGCCACACTCGTCAATCGTGAATAGAGATATCCCGCATTCCAAGTGCAAGACTGGGGTTGCACATTCATGCATCCTAGTCAAGGGGTCGGCTAAAGATGCAATACAATCCCACTAGCGAGATATACAGCCTATATTCGAGAAAGAATATCTTGTATGCACGATCAACCCGCTAACATAAATCATGTGGAATATTAAATAAATACGCCATTTAGGTTAAAAATCCATCGTGTAGTAAGACAAACCCTAGTTTTCTATCTTTATCTTAAATCAAATTTTAATATGGATTTTCCTTAGCTGTTAATTTAGTCATAGTTCACTGGCAGATCGGATTCAAATATTGTCTAGGTCACTAAGCTAGTATTCATCATGCTTCTTCAGGAACGACACTTGACTAACTAAGCCACATCTTCGTGGAACTCGATGCGATTTACTAAGTACACGCAAGGGTATGTATGCATTTCTACCAACTTTTACACACTTACTTTCGTACCACAAGCTGCAATAATAATAAAGTGATAGTTTCAGAATAAGGATATTGACAATAGTGCTAGTAGATTATACTTTGATCAATTTTATTTTTATTTAGTCTTTACTTATTAATCATTTTTATTGTATTCTCGAAGCCTAGGTATTTACCTTTATTTCATCCATAGTGATTCGTCTCTACTTCATACTCTGCATTTGAGGAAAGCAATTAGTGTGCATGCACCACAAGATCAAGTAGGAATTACTTCCATTTGATCTTGAAACTTAAACTGACATTACATTAATTACGCAAAGAAGCACACGCAACCCAATTTAAAATCATGCAAAATCAAGAGGACGTATGACGCTCCAAGAAAGGAATAAAACAAATGGATTCGAATGGACAAATTATAGAGATCAAAGCCACCGATCGTTTGTACACTCGATAATCCGTGATATGCTACTCAAGGAGTTTGCCTTACCACCTACAGTTGTTCAGTTAGCTATACGACGACCACCCATCCAAGTGAGCAATTTCGAGTTGAAAGGAGTAACTCTGCAAATGCTCCATAATATACAGTTTCATGGGCTGCCTAGTGAGAATCTGAATGCACATCTGACAAGTTTTATTGAAGTCTGCAACACAGTCAAGTACAATGGAGTAATAGAAGAAGCTCTGACGGCGCCTTCATTCCCACTTTCTACTAGCGATCAGAAGCAAGGTGCTGGTCACTAGCCAACCACCGGATTCCATTACCTCATGGAACACCCTAGTGCATAAATCTCTCGACCAAAATTTTCCTAACCAAACATCACACAACCGTGCAAAGAGGATTAACACATCTCGCACAATTCGAGGAGGAGAACTCGCCGAGGCTCGGGAGAGATTTCATGAGTTAACGAGAGATGCCCACATCACAAGTTAACTGTGGTAGATGCAGTGTGCACACGCTGGATAACGGCTTGCCGATTCAAATTAGGGCAACTATTGATGCTCAAGCAGAGGTGCCCTTATGAAAAGACTACGATCGCTTATGAGATATTGAAGATACAACCACTAATACTAATCGCTGGCCTTGAGATAGATCAAGACTCTAGAAGTTCTTAACAGAGTGCATACGTGTTTCGCACCCTGGCAAACCATGTCATAGTTAATTAAACAAATTACGTACAACAAGGCAGCGTGAATGCGATTCGAACTCCCGGGACCTCATGAGTCTTCATGGAGGAGCCAACATGCACTATGGGAGGTCAGCCGAGGCGTATGATAGTAGAGCAAGCACAAGATGTGAATCGCCAGAATCAACAAATGTGAGGGATAAGTATGAGTAATATATCACAATGTACCAGAATCAGAATCAATCAAGGCCGTGGTCGAGAGGTAACCAGATTAATCAAAGCAATCGAACTATGACCGGAGGAACAATCGACAGTATGCCACCTCTTCAAGCGAGCAAGCCATCTAAGAAGAAAGTGGATTGAAGAAGCTTTTAGCCTATATACTTCCCATAGCACATTTTATGAATGAGACGAAGGCCACATTCCAAAATCAGGCTCGCAGGCTACAAACCAATCCACCCAACTATAGAATCAAGGGGCCCAACTCGTAAAACCTGAGTCGAAAATAGCCAAATGGCCACATTGTCAGATCGAGAGGTAAAGATGCATCATTACCTATAACTCGGAGGTGAACCCAAGACGAGAGAAGGTAATGAACATGTTAAAGTCAGTTACTGAGAAGGCAGAATGAAGCAAAGACTGTGGCAAACACCGCGACAGGAGAGGTAGAAACCGAGGAAGCAATCCAGACCAGTCATAATGATAAGATAGAAAGGGAACAGCCCCAAGAGAAAAAGTCTGTCGAAGAAGAAACTGAGGCTAAAGATTGACCAACCACAACTGAACCCACTATCCTAATTTCGTACCCTCAACGCCTTAAGAAGAATAAATTGGACAAGTAATTCACAAAGTTTATGGAAGTGTTCAAGAAACTGCATATAAACATTCCATTTGCTAATGTGTTAGAACAGATGCCCAATTATGTAAAATTCATGAAGGATATATTGTCAAAGAAAAGAAGACTATCAGACTTTGAGATAGTGAATCTCACCGAGGAATGTACATCCTCGTAGGAAACTGCTTACAAAAGTCGAAAGACCAGCGCTTACTATTCCTTGTACCATCTGAACTCATTCGAGAGAGCCTTATGTGACCCGGGAGCTAGTATTAACCTCATGCCATTATCCATATTCGATGATCGATTAGGTGAAGCTCGCCTAACCACAACACACTCCAGCCATAGCGTATTGTGTCATTGAAACACCCCAAGGAGGGCGATAGAAGACGTTTCGTAAAGGTAGACAAGCTTTATCTTCTCCCGACATATTTCATCGCTCGACATGGAAAAGATAAAGAATACCCATAATATTTGGGTAGACCATTTTCTTCGCCACCGGTAGGGCAAATGATTGATGTACATGTGGGAGAATTGAAATTGAGGAGGCAGACGACGAAATACTAAGTTCACTGTGCTTGAGGTCGTGAGACACCCCAGCAGAGTGGATACATTTCATGATAGAGACCGTGAGGCTATAAGAAACAAGCCATGTTCCACTAACCCGAGACTAGCCTAGTACAAAGTGAATTAGGAACTTGCAAGAGGTCAAAGAGTATGAATGGATGGACTCCTTCCAAATGCACAAAGGAAATACGAGTAAACCTCAGCAAATTGCTCAATGTCATCACATCCTTCGAACAACCACCCAAGATTTGAAAGTAAAGCCGCTTACCCAACCATTTGAGGTATGCTTATCTTCGGGACGCATCCACTCTACTCAAAGGATTATTTCACCTTCCCTACCAGCTAGTGAAGAAGATAAGTTATCGAGTACACTGTGTGGATCACAAGGATGCGCCGTCGGTCTCCAAGTTGATTTAAAGGGGATTCGGCCTTCTATGTATATGCATCCATAAGCCTTCAATGGAAGGCCAGAGACCTGAACCATGGAAAGAAGTAGTCCTCAAGGAAGTAATACTAAAGTGGCTAGATGTCGATATTTATCTATTTCAATGTAAGGCATGGGTGGAGTCAAAGCAGATGTGTCGTGCCTAAAAAAAGGGAGGAACAATAGTATAAAGATAGAGAATAATATATTGCTACCTCTAGAACAATACAAGTTGGAGAATTTATCGATTTCATCGTAAATTGAATAAGGCTACCCGAAGGACCATTTTCCACCATTTCTGGATCAAATGTTAGATAGGCTAGCAGGGCATGAATATTATCAAGTTTATATGAGTATTCCAGCCTACAATCAGATCAAGTTATAGCCCAAAGGTTGGGATCAAGAGAAGACGACATTCACTTGCCCTTACTGGGCATTATCCCAAGATTTGTGCGCATGCCCTCGGGTCGTAACACCGTGCACATTCCAACGTTGTATGATGGCCATATTCTCATATGGTTGAAAAGACAACTGAGGTGTTCATGGACTACTTACATATTAGGGAACTCCTTGGACACCATTGTTTGGAAAACTTGAGGTCGGTAAGTCATAGATGTGAAGAAACCACCAGGTTTGATAATCGGGAGAAGTGCTACTCTTATGGTACATGAAGGCATGCAGTATCAGCAATCGGATTTCTCGTAAGAGGAATAGAGGTCGACAAGGCAAAGATTGAGGCAATAGAGAAACATCTTCCACCACATCAATAAAGGGCATGTTAAGCTTTCTAGACACGCTGGTTCTATAGGCTAGCTCATAAAATATTTTTCGAATTACAAAGTCCTGTCCAATTTGTTAGTTCAAGGGACACCATTTGATTTTGATATGATCAATGTGTGTTTTCAATCCCGAAGATGATTGGCATCGACCCCTAGTTGTAGCACTATCGGGACCTCCCCGTTTGAAGCACGCGACGCCGCGACTATGCGATCAAGCAAGATGGGGCGTAAGATATAGAATATTTCAAAGTTATCCACTACGCTAAATGACTGAGCATGTCCAACCTAAATATGTCAAACAATTCGAAAAGAGCTATTGATCATTGTTTCCTTTTGATAAATTTTTAGCCCTACTTGATTGGCAACAAGGTAATAGTGCACACTGACCACTCTACCATTGGCACCTAATGACTAAAAAAGGATGTGAAACCAAGACTAATACGATGGTGCTCTATTGCAAGAATTTGACTAAATTAAGGACAAGAAGGAACAAGAACCTAGTCGCTGCACTATCCGCTGCCACCTGGCGGCCTCTAGATGTAGGTATTAAATTAGCCGATGATTTTATGAGCCTCTAGTAATTGAAGACATGTCAACTATATTTGTTTGATTTATGCAATTACCAATGGCCAAGGTTAGTCCTCCCAATTTTAGCTACTCAACAGTAAGAAGAGGTTCTTTGCAATTTGAAGCACTACTACTGGAAGAACTATTTTATACAAATATCAGGCGGATCAAGTATAAGGCGATGTGTACCTTAAGATGAAATGGGTAGTATTCTCGAATCACCGCCACAATCTTATCGCGGGGACACTTTGAGGCCAGAGACAAAGCAGCAAAGGTACTTCAATTAGTTTCTACTAGCCTAGCTCGTCTCAAGGACGCGCACCAATTTATCTACCCTCGTGATAGCAGAGAACATGCATTTCCAAACAGATGGAACCACCCATGCCATTTACCCCAGAGGTCGAGCTATTTGATTTGTAAGTGATGGCCCCACGGGTCCATTTCCCTTCATTCAGTCAACTTGTATATTCTCCTCACGACTACGCCTCCAAATGGGTATAATACCGACACACACTCAATAATGATGCCGCAGGGTAGCCGTCTCTTCAGAGCCACATATTTACATGGTTCTAAGACTCCACGAGCATTGATCACGACGGTACTCCATCGCACGTCGTTGTAAGGTCTTGCAAAAACATGGTAAGTGCACGCACTTCACTCTTACCACCCGCAGTGCAAACGGATTGCCGAGGTGTCAAATAGGGAGATAAAGTCCATTCTGGAGAAAACAATCAATAGTTCAAGGAAAGACTAGTCAAAGAAGATTGATGATGCACTTTGGGCATACAAGACATTATTTAAAACCCCATTGGGTATGTCGCCATTCTGATTAGTCTATGGCAAAGCATGCCATTTGCCAATGGAATTAGAACATGTATATACCTGGGGCAACTAGGCTTCGAACATGGATAGTAAAGGTAGTCTAGAGAAGCTGATGCTACAACCGAAAGTGAATTAGATGACCATGAGCCTCTGTGGAATGCTCGAATCCATAAAGGAAAAACACGAAAGCTCGGGCATGACAAGCATATTGTGGGAAAGAGTTCGAAATCGCAAGTCTGGTTTGCTCAATTCTAGGTCGAATCCTTCCCCGACAAGTTGAAATCAAAATGGTCAAGTCCATTCATAGTAGCAAGTATTTCATGGAGGGGCCGAGATAATGCATTCGCAGAAGGATGTCAAAGTCGTGCCAAGAGATTGAAACTCGTATTTTGGAGGAGAATTCCATGAAGAAGACGTAACACCATTCTAAGCACACCGCGTGAGAGCAAGGGTGTGGAAGGTCACTAGCAGTCGCTTATTTTTCCGCCGCGTCGCATCGCCGCAGAATGTCGAAGCCAACGACATTAAACATACCGCTTCGGGAGGCAACCTAAGTACCGTGAGATCCCCTTTCCTTTGAACTTGCATTATTTTCGGCCTTTAATTGCTCTTTCAAGACATTTTCTCGGCTGACTTTCTCGCTTGTTGTTTTAATATGTTGGTGAATTTTTCGTGGTCGCTTAAGGGTGCAAGCACCGCCACTAAGGGTTTACATGTTCATAAACGTGAGAGAGTCACCCATGTTTTAAAAAAGAAAAGAAAACTAGACTATACTTTTCGGTACGCTACACGTAGGAAAAAATTAAGCTTAACTTTTGAAAATGCAATAAAGGTAGAGCCCTACTCCATCAAGGTATTTTATCCATCTTTCGCACGCTAGCAAATGTACTTACTCCACTCGTTGTCGCCACGCGCTTCGGCCTCGCAGAGCTACGTCAGAGCGCAAATTTTTGGTCTTTATAAATCCAACCGGCTGTTCATTTTCCCTCCACACGGATTTGGCCACCCTTTCCTCTCCCTTTTTTGTTTTTTTTTAGTGTTTGCAGATCTCTAGCCCTAAATAGACCACCATGGCCCCACGAAAGTCGACCCCAGCCAAAAGACAGCGATTCGGCTCCACTCGCTAAGACCACCCTCCTAAGATCCACACAAGTTCATTTCCGAGACCGAGGATTCATCATGAGTCCCTCTGCTCAACCGCCATTCGCCCTGTAACAAGGTTTCCCACCTTCACGCGCTTCTTCAACTTCACCTATCCGTAACCCCTACCGGCGCACGCTATGCGCGCCCGTCCTCGGTGGCCCCGGGCCGTGCGAGAGTTCCACTCCAATCCGCTTCGCCTGGGCACTACCGCTTGGCCTGAGGCAAGTGGGTCGAGTTTGGTGCCCGTGCCATCAACCTGGATGCACGTCACTGACGGGAGACAAGGCGGAGTATAGAGCACTATTTGTCATTACTGATTATGAGCGCTGACAGGAGCTCACTTAAAGGGCCAAGGCGTGTGGAAACGCCAACCATCGACAGGTGATTTCACCAATTTTCAAATGCACTCCTTCACGCCCGTGGCCAAGGTCTAGTATAATTTTTTATGTGTAAAAATCAAGCCTACCTTGCATCTTAGCACAGTTACGAAGGATAAGACAATCCTCTTATACGTCATTACCAAGGGTTTCCAGTTTAACATTGGGTCCGTCATCGAGCGGTTGATTGAGTCGACCTGCTGGGAGATGCACCAAGGCCCCGATCCACCCTCACTCATTACTCAATTATGCCGACCGGGCTGTCCCGATGTCAGACTGAGCAGTAAAGATCATCTCGCCCATACCACGCCCAAGGCGAAGTTCGGGAGCCTAGGCGATTCGAATGAGGAGACCGACACGATGATGTCGCGGGGCAACCACACACCTAGTACGGTGACCCCGCAGCATTTGCAACCCCGAGGTCCCCTTTAGTTCGACTCGGGCCTCCCCGGCATACTACCCATGCTCTCACCACACGGCTTGACGATATTGGGGGATGAGTCTAGAGCACCCGTATTGCCCCGAGTCAGACATGATGCTAATGTGGCCGAGATGGCCATCATTCGCGCAAGCTAGACCATATCACGCAACAGCTTGGCTCCAAATTCCTCTCTTCACACACCGCCACCACACCGCACCACCACCATGATTCTATTGACGATCTCTATGCCTTTATTTCCTTTTTTGTCATTATGACACTGCCACCTAAGTTCAAAGGTAAGGAACAATGGGCTAAGTTTTTTTTTTTTTTTTTTTTTATCTTTGCATGTTTTGTGTGTGTTTAGGTGTGTTTAGTCCGATTTTCGGCTTTAGTTTGTTTTGTGCTTAGTGATGTTTAAAGACCGAACCTTGTTTTACTATGTACCAGATATTTGACCCTAAGAATATTATGATATGAAGCTGAGAGTGGTATTAATTTGCTCGCCTAGTTTCTCACTCATGATTGCAAAAAGAGGAGTCACAAAGAATCGCAAAGCCTTATGTTTCATGAAATATGAACCCTAAGGTTGTTGACAATCGGACCGCATTGTATAAAGTTGAAAATAACCATGTCCGCCGCCTTTTAGATCTCAAGAAATCACTGCGTGCTTATTTGTACACACACACGTGGATCTTCGTGGTATGCCTTGACTCGACTCACTACAAGAGTTCTACAAACCTTGGAAAGTTTAAACACCTATGATGGGACACCTAGAAAAGAGGATCGCTCAGCCTCACATATATTTAAAAAAATAAAATAAATAATAATAATAAAAAGAAGTTTATGGTTTGGAATAAGTGGAACATCCAATCGGAATTCAGACAATTGAGGGCTTTTCAAGTCACGTCAGCAACTGCCTTATATTATTTCGACTCACCGCCTGCCATACAGACAGATGGATGATTTCATAGTCTAGGACCTCGAGGTTTGGCTGGCGTTCGGGCAGTTCAAGGGGGAACCGAATGTCCAATGCCCTTAACTAACCGGGTAGGAGTCATCAACGGATCTCCGCTGCGTAACCCTCACCTAAAACTTTTCGCACTAGTACTTTTCCAAGTTCGGTTTTGCAGTTAATCCCCTGAGATTAGTTAGAGGAATAAATTGCGTGCTCTCTGGCCTCTATGTTAAGCCATTCCAAAGAGGCAAGTTAAATTCAAGCTCGGGGTAATCAAGTCGAGCCATACATTCGAGATCACACTCCAACCCGCACTTAGACTCATCGGGAAAGAGCCATTGAGCACCAAAAGGGATCACCTCGCCAAACAACCAAGACTGACCCAAACAAGTGCATTCTTGAAAGTGAACAAACCCAGTAGTCCGTGGATCTTGAACCTGGCCTGCTGACCCCTTCGCTAGTATCATGGTATCAGACCCATCGCCGTTGTTAGTTACGCCTAATCTTGCATGCCCCGTTGAGTATGTTCTGCTCGGGGACAAGCAAGAAGCCAAGCCTGGGGGTGTTGATCTGAGTGAATCATGCATGTACTTCAACAAAATTTCTAAGCTTTATAGCCCAATCGCATGATTCACAATCATATTTACTAATATTGCGCTAGTCCCCACACTATAATGTTTGCAGGACAGGCGATATTTGAATAAAAAAGGAAGTTTTGGGGCCAATAGAAGAAAAGAACCAAAGCAGCAGAGCAATGAGATGCAATGGAGCTCTGCACGTTGCCAGCCGAGACTCCACGTCAGGAGGTGCCAGAACAGCTTGGAGGCCTCTTACACTACAAAGGAACCAGATTGGAGGATTTTAGAGCCCTCGGGTACACCGCGGCGTAGCCTCCTTCGCCGCGACGTAGCGAAGTCCTCTTTTCCAGATGTGAGTGTTAAAAACTCTTATTTTCTAGGCCATTGATGGGCCCGGATCCCGAGATATAAAAGGGAAGCAATTTCGAGGCAAGAGAGGGGATTCGGAGGCAAACTGAACACAAGGAGAGATAGATAGAGAGAGATTGGTGGAGACAGATTCCGAGAGATCACGAAGATTTCGCTTTCTTCAGATTTCTTTCCCGGGTCTGCTTGCGCTAAAAATCTTTTCACCATAAACGAAACCACTACGAACTAACTTTTCTCCTCTAGGGTTTTGTCAACCCTAACCACATCATTATGGATTAGTACATTAATTGTGGTTTATTTTAATATTGATATGAATTATTATGGTTTTGACTCGAATTTAATCACACAAGATTTAATAATTGGGGAGATGTTAGAAAGAAATATATATATGGTATATATATATATGGTGTGTATAAGGTGTTTGCTGTCCGATGATCGAGAGAAGATGACCTCGTATGGACATGCAGTAAAGAACACTTGGTCAATCAGTGAACAGAGATATCCCCAGATTCAAGTGTAGTATTTGGGTTTACACATTCATGCATCTCAAAGTCAAGGGGTTGAAGCAGAGATGCAATACACCCTACTAGCGAGATAGGCAGTTATATCTCAAGAGAGAATATCTTGTAAGTATGATCAATCCGCTAACATAAATCATATGGAATATTAAATAAATACGCTATCTGTAAGAAAACTGACTGTTGCAGAGCGAAGGTAAACTTAGTTTTCATCTTTATCTAAATCAAATTTTAATATTGATTTTCCTTAAATAAGTTAATTTAGTCATAATTCGCTATAAGACTTGATCCAAATATTGTCTAGTCGCCAAGTCAATATCTGTGCGCTTCTCTTCGTGGGAACGACACTTGTCCAGCCACTCACACTACGCGTGAACTCGACGTGTACTGCGCGCATCGTGGTCTATGTTTCTACCAACTTTTACACACTCACTTTCAGCCCGCCTCCCAAGAAGGAGTCATGAAGTCTTTCTACAAGCGATAGATTCAATGGATATTGAATGAAGATGTGTGCTTGTATTGCATGCTTCCTCAGTTCTGTGAAACAAAATAACAGAAAGCATTAGGAAATAACAAAGTCTAAGAGGAATTTTATCAAACACCTTCAGTGCTCTTTGTCCTTCGGGCAAGTCCTCTTTGTTCTTCGGGAAAATCCACTTTGTTCCTCCAAACAACCCACCTAAATCTAGCATATATAAGGCCATAATTGTGGCCACTCACATTAATACTCTTCACTAATGGAAGACAGAAGTCCCACTCCAGTTCCAGGTATAGGAATGGTGCTATGAATCCACCACTGGCCGCATCAACATGAATTGGGGTTATCCCATCTGCAAAGGAAAAAAAAAATAGAGCATATTAACATGAAAGACTTTTAAAATTTTCAAAAAACTGAACTAAATGTTGGTAGAAGAGTGTTGAATACCCTATTTGCTTGTTCTTTTCTAGCAAAAGATCGTTCAAGAGATAGGTGGGGGAGTGGAGCTTTACAGGGAATCTCACCGAATTTCTTCTCTCCCCCCACCATCTTCTCCTCTGTCTCCGCCACCACCACTGCTAAACTAGCCTCCCCCGCATTGGTTACTAACTTCGAGAGTTGCTGCTGCTTCCACTTGCTATAAAATCCCCTATTTTTTAATCAACTCATACGGAGAGACCCGGGTTGAAGGTGGAGGAGAAGAGAGCGAGTAAAGAGGGGGTGCAAAAGTTTTGCGGACCGATTAGATATTGACACAGAATAGACATATAAAATTATTTGAACTTGCTTAATCGATCACCGATGCCTCGAAACTAATGCAATACAAAACCCCGAAACATGGATTATTCTAAGTTAAACAATAAATAAGACTAATTAAAGAAGACTGAAAATTTATGAATTATTCCTATCATTTACCCCTTTATTCCCTAATCATCCGCTGGTAATTTTTAATCTGTTTATTTACAAATAGACTAATGATATTAAAAAAGAAAAACCTGTTCAAGTTAGTATCATCTGAAGCTGAAGCAAATCAAAATAACAAGGAACCATATCCAGCAGAGCAATGTAATGTCTTCCAAACTAAGGAAACCCCAGATAATGTATTCCTTATTTTATTTACTAGCATTTACTTACGAGCAAAGTTTCGAGAAAATTTAAAATATTTGATGATTCTTTCTTCCTTTTTTAGTTATTTTTTAATTTGTTCCTCGGCTCTATGTAGTTAGAGAGGAGTAGAGAAGGTAATGCAGTTTTAATTTTGTTCTAACTTACAACTTAAGGTCTACTCTACAATTCAACCACCAATTATGTCATTGGTAATAGCTCGACGCTCTGGGTTCGAAGAGCAGATCATGTAATACCCATCATACAACTTCAATGTTTTGTCGGTTGAGGAGGCTTCTTCATATAGCTCTAGAAGCCTCTGGGTCTGTTATGTGATCAGCAGCACCATGAAGAACAAGAAATGGAACTCCCAATCTCTCAGATTCGCCAAGTAGGTTGAGATTCTAAAGAATTTCATAACCAAAGTCTTCACCTGATATCCCCGTGTACACTAGCGGATCAGAAATACTTGCCTGCAGCGCCGCAGGATCCTGAGACACGGCTGTGCCCTGCTTGTTTGCAGCATGACATTGGTATCTTGGAACAAGAAAGAAACACAGCACCTACATCAGAAACAAAGAGCCCCATATTCTTCACTTTCTTTATAACAACTAGTGCGGAAGTGCTACTAGTTCATCGAAAAGTTGCATTGTATTTATTTTTCTTCCTTTTCCATCAAAATAAAATGTATGATATGTATCATAGTGCTCTACAGTAAAAATTGATTTGGGGCTCTTACTCCAACTGCAGGTGAAGTCAGCACTACTCCATCTATGCAGGCCTCAATCTTTGGGTCAAGTACAGCCTGTTATTAATTATTAAAGCAACAAGGTATAAGAGAGGTTAGAGATGCTGAGCAACACGAGAATGTAATTGAAAACTATGAGAAGTCCATATTCCAAATAAGACTTGCCTTTAAGATAATGGCAGCACCTGTAGAATGCCCGAAGCAGAAGCATGGAAGCCCTGGATTTTCAGCTAAAACCTTCTGAAGAAACGTTTGCTGTCCAAAAATTAAGAAAGATATGGAACACATATAAGCACACATTCTCTTTTCTTTATCTTCATCGTTTGAATCTTACAAAACAAAAACCCAAAATATACCAGGTCTCAACAGCATAATCAAGAGAAGGGACATATGCATGCAGCCTCCATCGCTTCCACCATGTCCTAAGAAGAAAAGAATGGTACAAACCAAATTACATAAATAGAAAACTAAGAATGAATTCAGAAAATTGAGTAGCTCAAACAGCCTGAGTCAAAGTAGAACAAATCCATTCAGTTCAAACAATATACCTACACCAAATTTCCCAATAAATTTGACAAGAAGGTTTGAATAGAAATGAACCAAAAAAAAAATATAAAAAAATTTGGGATCCAATCCAACTTACAAGAAGACAAGTAGTATGATACAACACAACATTTCCAGAGCTTAGACTCAATATTATCTCAGAGGAAAATGCAAAAACTAATGTCCATTTACGTCAAAAACAAGTTTCCCTATAAGAAAATGCCTAATTTCCAAAGTATTTTTTGAATGAATTGCAAGCCCACACCTTCATTAGATTGTAACTAAGTGGTGTCAGAACATAAAAGTACAGCTATAATCGTCCAGACAGAAGGCCTATGCTAGCATGCTTCATAGTAGCTTAAGAGAGATTATCAGGATTGTTTAAAATTTCAACTAGACACTCACGATTCCAAAATTTACATGAGGCAAAAAGCAATTAAAAGGGAGGTGAAGAAAATGAGGGAAAGTGAAGAAACACTTAATTCCAGAGCTCTGGTCCAGCTCAAATATGAGAGAGAGAAACTGTGCCTTAATAGTCTAGCTTTTCTTTTCTCTTAAAATGTGTACATTCTCTCCCTTCACATTATCTATACTCACAAGGCTGTGACACAAAGACTCGGGTTACATCACATATTAAGCGGAGCTTCACATAATAATCTTTTGCATCAATGGGCATCCAAATTGGAATAACAATCAACTCGCAACATCCAAATATATAGATGCATGGTTGAAGAATTGTAATCTTACATTTTAAACCGAATTAAGAATAACAAGATGACTTTCCTTGAAGAATAAGCCATATAGAAGCACGATATAACAACCTTATACTATAAAGTTCACTTCCAACCTTGAAAAAGATGGAAGGTAAAAAGATATCCTTATGAAACTATTTGAGGCCTCTGCAATCATTTGGATCAAAATCAACATGCTTTTGGTTTCATCCTCTTCTACAGGATTCAACAAAAACAAAGGAGGATGCCATTGTAATAGAGAAGGTGATAAGCACTTCATAAACAAAATCAAATAGTCATACACCTTCATATACAAAGATGACCCAAGGTCATCAGGAGCATAATCCTTATTTCGCAAACTTGTGTGGTTGAACAAGCTACCAAAACAAAAAATAAAAGAAAATGGACATGCTTAATCTCATGTGAGTTTTTCTCACCTCAACCATTGGAAACAAGGCTGGGGTTAGAAATGGGAAAATCTAAGAAAAGAACACAGACTCATGGGCTGCAGTCCAAAAATAGAAGACTTATCTTACTATGAAAATTAGCTAAAGCATGTCAAACCAACAGTTTTCCTAATCTTAATATATTAGCTGATCAGCCAGAAAAACTGACTAATAGTTTTTATCTTGACTGCATCCATAGAACTAACCAAGTGGGAGGACATGTGTGTGTGTGTGTGAGAGAGAGAGAGAGGAAAATATTGTTTTGATGTTTATTTTAACCATATTCAGACTTCCCATCATTTTGACAAAAATTACACTCATATTACCACACAATTCAAGGTAAATCCAGAGGTTGAATCGTTTTATGAGGACAGGACATTAAGGCGAAACTGGCAATTGTAAATCACACTTTTGATTTTAGGCAATTAAAAACATGGTGGGCTCTTTTGAGTTTTTATTTTATTTTACTCGCAAGTGTCTATTTTATTCTCGGATTCATTTAATACGGGTTTAACATTTTCTATTACTTCTTTAAAATGGCTCGGCCTAAGCTTATTCTATGAGGAATTTAAGACCTACACTTCAGACTTCTTATTGTTAGCTCTCTGTGTCAAATGGGATAAATGGCTCTGTTAATTAGGGGTGAACTATCTTGACCACCTCAGTTTTCAGTAGGTCAAGATTTCACCAAGGATCTCCTAAGCTAAAGCCAATCAGAATTGTAAGAGCTTACAGCAGAAAAGTGTTTGCTGGGCCGTGGATGCTTTTATCATCTTTACTTAATCCCTAATAACCACCAAAACCCAAATCTTCATATGATCTGACCAAATTTTTGTCTCAAAGTCACTCAATGGTTTAACTTCCCTCATTTTTGGGTTTGAAACCATACAATTTCTTTGGTTCTTTATAAGATATTTGTGTGTCCCCAATGAGGACTTGAATCCAGAAGTTTCATAAATTCTTCCTGGTCCCTTTAGTGAGCTTGAGGTAGTCACAAGGGCTATTTTTGAACCATACAATCCTACATTTATTTCCACTGTCCAAACTATGTTCTTAAGTACTAAAATTTAGAAGATCTCCTTTTTAGCTGAGATATTGGTAATAAAGCCCTGAATAAAATTCATTTAACCATTCCTGTTCATCAAACATAGTCTTTTCATTAGGTTCTCACATCTCCCAGCTACTCATCTTTGCTACTCTTCCCATGTTACTCATTTCGTTTCTTGACATAATACTACAAAGAGAAAAATACAAATGTGAATATGATTTTTCTGGGTATTTAGTTTCACATTAGTTAGAAAATTTCATGCATTTAAATTATATAATCTTTAATTAGAAGATGAAAATAAGTAAAATGGGTTTTACGAGCATATAAAATCATTTCCTTGTTTAAATCATTTGGTCATCTTCTTCTACCTTCTTTCCTTTATTTCTTTTTTTCATTTTCTCGCACTACTCAAATTTTTGGAACAGCTCAAGACTCCATTTTCCGTTTAGCCTGTCATGTCATATCTTGTAAACCACTTCCAATGCACCCCACTGCAAAATAAAAAATGACAAATTCCTCAGCTTGATGGTGGTTTACCCCTAATGTATGTCATTTTAAATCCATGAAAAATCAGCAGTCAATTACATGGTACAAGACGTTAATAACATTAGAATTAGGAGAATGAGTAGAACAACTACCATATGCTAGCATTGCTTGCCAAACAAATGAAGACCCAATTACCTTACAAGAAAGTAAGTAATGAACCACAAAACATCTTCTATTTTTTTTTCTTTCAAGAATGCACAAACAATTTAAATTCTAAACTTTCACACTGATAGCAACTATGCTTTTAGATTCATATGACATTTAAATCTAGGGTTATTGAAGTTGGAGCACTCAATGCTTAATAATGAAAATAGAGTTGGATGGTTAACTTGAAGTAGTAAATAGCACACCTTCCGGTTATAAAGATTTTTTTTTAATTAAAAAAAAAGAGTTTTCGCTGGAACCCTTCTATCAGATGAACTTTGACTAGGACTCATATAAAAAATAGTAAATGGTTTTAGCTGCTCTGCAACGGGAATTATTCAAACAGTCTAGAAAAGTTAAATGGAATGGAAAGTGGTCGTACACACTAGGTCTAAACAATGAACTGATTTTGGAATATTTTCTGAATTATGTAGCTCTATCAACCATCATGGACAACCATATTTGATATGGAATAGACTGTAAGGATTGATACCAGTGTGCTTTTATATTTAACCATGATTATTTGCCTGTGTCAAAACCAAGGAACAATAAACCATAGAAATGTCCAGTGGAACAATAAATGCGATAGCTAAGCTTAAATGGTACTTCTACGTAATTATTATGTGCCCTCTGTATAATAACATCAACAGAAGGAAACTATTGAATAATGAGGCATAAAATATCACTGCAATTATCTACTTGTTTAAAACTTACTTAATCCAATCCATTCCAAAGACCTGTATCCATTAACATTCAACTGCTTTGCTAAATCAACATATCTGCCACTGTAATCATATTGAAGATGTTATGAACATAATATATAGAATTCAACTAACATAAATGATGGTATCTAACCGCAGGTGAAAGAAGACATTGCAAACCCAGCTCATTCAAGCCACATACAGTCAGAATTAGTCCCCGTATAACATCAAATATATCATCAGAATGAAAGAATCCATGCATATAAAGACAGATGCTTCTTAGCAAAAGAACAAAAATTTCTAACAAGAAAGCAATTAGAACTTAGGGACTGTCAAAGTCATTCCTTCATGATGATATCAAGGAAACCATCAGCTTTGTTAATTCTAGTAAAATGCAAGAAAAAGGTACAATTATTTAACATTGACCATATTTCCATCCAATTAAGGATGCTCTGAAATAGTAGAACAATCTTCAATTATTAGGGGATTTATTTAATAAAATAAAAGGTGAAAAGATTTACAAATAAATACAGGTCATCTTCAAACTCAATCAATCTTAATGGAGAAAGATAGGATTTCATGATCATCCGTTGCTATCTGTAGCTGGTGCAAATACAAGACTGAGTAATATTGCTGGTGTCCAAACAACAGGGCATTGATAGTGATTCCCTAATTTTGTTGTTGGGCACATGAGACACGCATTTTGTAGGTGAGGCAAATCAAAAACTACAAGAATAACAAGAAGGGAAAAGAGTTCAGGATAGAAATTTATAAACATGTATGTCATTTCACACTTTATTAGGTGGAAAACCACTTCATCAGAAAAACAGATAAATCCAACATAGACTAAAGCTAGCAACTGCGTCTATCGCTAAAATTTTCGGCAAACTTTTATAATACAGGCTCAAAGGAAAGAGTGATGTGTTAACATGTCCAAAACCCAGTAAGGAATTTACTAGAGATCCCATTCTATGAAGGCACTGATAGGGCTAGAATTGATTTATAACAACATTTCAAATGATAATGAGGGTAGTTTGTAGTCCTGTTGAATTAGTTGAAATAAAATAAAAACTGTCCGACACCCATGGTTATAAAAAAGTAAATTTCCAATTCAAAGCCTCCCATAAAGTGTTAAACAGGGGTCTGTTTTGCCACTTTGACATGATTGATCTGGGACCCAATCTGTTTTTTCCCTTCAAATTAATCTGCATTTCTATTCTCAAATAATTTTTAAATTTTTAGTCTTTGTCTTTATGATGCCGCTCATATTCCAAAAAGTCATCTTTGATTATTTCCTTACTGGCAGTTTTTGTAAAATCGAGGTATAAATAGGTGAGCGTAACATCCCAGGGTTCAAAAAATTCCCTGTCCAGTCACTCCTCACTTAACCTATTTAAGAAGTTACCAACACCAGAATAAGCCTAGTACAACAAAAAAAAATTATTCCATAATTCAAGAGGGATACAGTTGACAGATGCAAAATTGATTTGGGTATCATGTTGCTAAAAAAAAAGAAAAAGAATAAGTGCAAATAAAATGTATGTAGTTTTTTTCCCTTTTTCCCTTCTTTAATTTTTAAAGTGTTTGTGTACATATTTGTTTCACATAGACACTTCTCACAACATTGAACTTTGATGGTAACTTAGAGATTGTATCCACTAACTTCATGGAATATAATCAACTGAAGCAGTGCAGATCCAAAAGACAAATTGATGAGCAATCTCCACCAAGAAAAGTGTAAACCAATTTCAGAAACAAAAAACAAAGAGGGCACCACTACAAATTCATTGCTCCTTCAGATCGCATTTGATAAAAATGACTAGAAGGCTGTGACAGGGAAACAACATTATCACACTGCATGCACAGCAGAGGAGAATATTTTCAGGTCCCAGTGGCGATGGCAAGCAACACTAAATGAAACACAAGTGATGAAGCAGATGAGGCTTGGAAACATCCATAGAAAAATAATGTGACTGTTTACTGGGTACTGCAACTAGGGGCAAGCTCCAATGTGAGGATCTAATGTGACACACTACTCTTGCCATAATTATTGAAAATAGACTCTGACAGCTTACAAACTAGGGTATGTGAGAATATGTCTGTACAAAATTCCGGAGCAATGTTGTCGTAGTTTTTTTCCAGATGGCTAATTAAAGTAAGAAGCTCTGATTACTGATTCCATTTTCATCCAAATACACGTTAAATGAAAATGAAACACAGGAACTTTTTTTTTTTTTTGAACATTCTTTCCTCCACCCACAATGAAAAAATTTTATTCAAAACATCTTTTAAATCGACAGAATTCGTACATTCCTCCAAGGAAAAAAAGAAAAGAAAAACCCTAAGATTGTGTTTGTTCAAAGTAGTAAGAGTACACTCTAAAGAAAATGATTTAACAGCAATTAAATAAAAATGAAATTAATTAGAAACCCACTTATTGTTAAACAATAAATTTTGGATATTGATGAGTTAAAATAATAAATATTAACTTGAAAGAATACCAAAATAATGTATACTAAACTCTCTATTTTTATTTTCCTTTTCCCACTTTTCCGCCATATTTTTTTTTCTTCTCAGAAACATACAGAAAAGAACAATTAGACGGCCGAAATTCAGATACAAGCTTAATCAAAAAATAAAAAATTACTCATCTTTGATTCTTTGAGCGGCGTCCACGACTGCGTGAATAACGTATCGCCCCTAAAACTAGGCAACAGAGAAAACTCTCTCACCGACTTATCGCCACCTTCCTGGACCACCCTGACGAATCGCCAGAGCTCTCCTCGCCGCCGCATCCTGGTCAACCGCCACAGCTTGGCCAGACCTCCAGGGAACCGTCGCCGGAACTCTCACCACCGGAACTTTCCGAACAGAAGCATGTCCAACCACCTCTTGCTTCTCATCCGCCCTGTCAATTGACTTCCTCCCTCCAAACGGCACCAACAGAAGCATCGAACGCCTTCACCAGCACCAATTCAGAGTGCTCAACGCCCTCACCGACAAAGGACGTTGATCCGACCGCTTTACGCCTGACGTCAATGATTATTGAAGCCGAGGCGTCGGCGATCCCCACCATTTTCTAAATTCAAAAAGGACAAAAACCTCCCTTTATTCCCTCGCTGAGAAAAAATAGTAGAATGAAAATCGACTGAATTGGCTGCTCTTCGTCTTCCTTGCAGCACTTCTTCCTGGCGCAATAATATCACTGATACCCAGAATAAAATTAGGAATCGAAGGAGAAGTTGCAGTGTGTGTATTTCTTGTTATGGAGGCGTGTGAAAGTGTTAGGGAAGGGGAGAGGGGACGGAAAAATGTAGGGTTGGAGAAGTGACAGGTGGTGGGATGGCTGTGAAGGGTGTGTGTTTGTGCGGCGACTTGTCGTCATTGAAGGCCGGAAAAGGTCTTAGGATTCCTGGTTCTGATGGTGACACGTTGTTTTCATTCCTCTGGGGTTTTCCTTTTTTGCCACGTTTTTTCATGTGATTTTTGTGTCTAAAATCCAAATCCAAATCCAAATCCAAATCCAAATCCAAATCCAGCCAGCGTGCTTACTTGTGAAAATCAAGTGCCTTGGATGGAATTGGAATTATCCGGAATCTTCCGGTCTTGTAATGCCTGCTATCACTTATCATCACGTCTCTCTCTCTAGTCTCTTCTCCATGTTCTTGAAAGGATATCGACGTTGAGAGACTTCGATTTTCTCTCTCACGATTTCATCGCTATGCACTTCAAGTCCTAGATTTACCGAGTTTTGATTAATATAGTATTTTTTTAAAAAAATTATAAAATTAGTTTTTGTTTGAAAGAATTATCCAATATAATATGTTTTGGTCACGTAGACGATAGCATGATAACAACTTCCTAATTTTTTGAAAGTTCATTTGTCATTGTCCTTAACAGCGTTATTATCATGTATTAAAATTTTGTCCAATCTTTCTTTCTCCTCCCATTTTTCCCATTTGCTCTCTTGCAAGTTTACTATTGAATTCAATTTTTCATTGTCAGGTTCTAAACGAAAATATTTACTATTGCATTCAATTTTTCATGAACTTATTTAAAAATTAATGAAACAAAAATATTTATTATTGAATAATAATATTCAATTAATGGATTCAAACATGTTTGTAAATATTTTTAAATATAACAAAGCACATCCAAAAAGAAGCTTTAAATCCTAAATAAACCATAAGTTTATTTAAAATATTTGTAAGTTTTATTTTATTTCATAAATGTATCTAGTTGTATATTATTATTTTAAAATACAAATATATAAAAAATCAGATACAAATATCAATATATAAAAATATTAACATATATCAACGAGCTTTCCACAAAATCGAATGAGCATTTTCTTGTGACTAAGATTTGTATCACACGCCCACTTTGATCTATAGGCAATCCAGACAATCTCAAATGGAGTCAATGCTTGATGAGCCGATAGAGCGAGGGAATGAAGTACCTGGACGATGTAGAGCATAAGGGCGTCTAACAAACAAGACCTAACTCGACATACACAACTACTGCCTCATCACTCGAAACAACGTATGGATGACAAAGGACGACGATAAGCACTGACATCTACTACCACGAGGTCGGGGGTTCGACGACAACTAAGACAGAAAGATGCGTAGTTGTCCTGGTAACAAAGCAATGTAAGTCCTATGAGGATATAAAAGTATCGGGATGAGTAAATACAGTTACTGTATTGCCCAAGAATGTCTACTGCGGTACCACGACCACGATCAACTTCCTCGCCCCTCAATTCTTATCTCGATCATCAGCTACATACCGAATCCAGAGTGGATACACCAAAGGTCTAAATGATGGTCTATGTGTGAGTAGATGCCTTCTTGTAATGCGGCCAGGCGAGAAACGATACTCCTCAGATTTTTAGTAGCAATGATTTACTTGTGATATGATGTGAAGTCGTACACCCCAAAAATAAATTGGTAGCCCCACCAGCGACGACTAGTTATATCAGTCATGGCAGAAATCCCCAAAAAGATAGACAAACAATTATAAATTCATAATCTTGCTGATTTAAACTTTAAAAACAATTTAGGCTCTGGGACGTAACTTAGCAGAAATATAAGTAATACGATTGTAGTATGGAATATCATGTCATCCCTTATCGCTAATTGGTGTCATAAACGTCGTATAATATCTGACGATCTGTGCATATCAGATCATGGAAGTCCATAATACCCGCCGCGGGGTCTGAGATGATGCTTTTGCCCTACTAGCGTATCCCAGTAAGGCAATGTATGGAGCATGATCGTGTGATCCCTACGGGTCCATGCATGCATCCACTCTGTGTAGCCTATTGCTCCATGAGGCACAATGGGGTATCTCCTACATAGTACAGCGAGCAAAGACTTCATTTCTGGATAATGCCACTCAGCGATTAGAAACATATAGCGGTGGTATCGTCATGAATTCTTGATTAGATAACGGATATCTAATAGTTTAAGTCAAACTAATATGACGTATGGTTGCCATAAAACCTACACATTTACACTCGACGTCAATAACTTAGGGTTGTATATGATTGAAATTACTATAGAACCATATCATTTTACATATACCATTACCTGATCAAGAGTCTGTGCATCTAGTTGATCTCGGTATAGGAGGAGTACATAGGATGGAGTTGCCTTGTGTCAAAGGTACTCTCCACCTACACCCCCGATGGAAGAGCTGGTGGCTGTTAGGTAAGCCATACGTGAACTGACCTGAGGCTGTCGCCCTCCATCAACGACATCGGCGTCGTCATCATGTAAAGCATGAGCGATTGGAGAGTCTTGGATATCTTGTTGATCGCTAAATCAGTCGCCCCACGTGAAGTATCTCGAGAGACCATAGGTAGATAAAAAATAAACAAAAAGTAAGCAAACCTAATGATGTGTTGTGTATATGAATGTGTATGTAATAAAATAAAGTTATGGTGCAGTAATAGTGTATCTGACCGCTAATACCGTCTACGATCAGTGGCTCACACATGACTCTCGATATGTATGTCTTGTCTTTAGCTACCCCAACTATGAAATTTGTAGTGCACATCAGATCCCATAATAAGGTGGGAGAAAGCATGGTGCACATGCACTCCTTCTTGTCCTGAAACAAAAGGTTTTCATCAACATTTATGATGAAACCCGCGCGCCTCCCGCTCTAAAAGAAGTGACCTCATCTACGTTAGGTCTTGGGGTGGATAATGGTCAGCATATATAAATATAGAAGATTGGAGGGATCCTGAGGAGCATCGATTGGTGGGGTGACACCGGTAGCCCCTGGCTTCATCCATGAACACATGTCAGATGACTGCTAGGCAAGTGGATAGGGCCCAAGGGATGATAGCAACATCTATGCGTGATCGTCATCTCTTGGTACATGAAGCGTGTGTGTCTTGGTGTGTCTCTCGAGATCAGTGATAAGTGACTGTTGATCATGATTAATGGCCCAAGTGGTATATACCATAGGAAATCCCAGATCACGTATGAGCGAATATGTGGATCCATCCTCCACCTACTAATGAAAGTTTCAATTTGCTAGCGGGTGGGTACTTCACTGGAACACCTAAGTAACGAAGAAACCAATTTTATAATTGATTCTATATGAATTATATGTTACAATATGTAATAGTATTTGATATTTAATAAAATACATACCTCTTCTGTATCTAGTAAGTGCGAGATGTGTCTGTCTACAATACCAAGACAGATGGATATGAAGGATTTGCATCATGAAGCGCTGCGAAACCTTGTCTCCGATAACGGATAACATTTATCTCGGTATAAACTATTAAAAAAAAACATTGAGATAGTTTCATAGTGCATGAATGAAATAACTAATTACTAAGGTAATGAACAAAAAAAACCATGTCACAACAATGAGTGTATATTTACACATAAGGTACTAAGTCTTTTGTAATCGAGAAATACACATTCGATGCATAGAGTCTTATCACAAGCCACTACAAACATGACAAACAATTGCCACTACAAAAAAATTGAGTTAGTTCGCATCTTGTATATAAACTTGATTTCTATTCATACAGAGACCACGATTGTGAAGGCCCAAATTGTTTTACAACTTAACATGTGAAATCTTAGTTTCCCTCACAGCACATCATTTCAATTTATCTGCTTGGGTTGATTAAGGGCGTCCAGGTGACTATCGTTTCATTGGCTAATGAGAACGATGGTATAAGCGTAATAAAGTCACTCATATTCATTGAACATGTGATGAAACAAGTTTGCTGAAATATCCATAATGCCGTTTGTGTAGTAAGCGCCCGAACAAATAATCCGAGAAAAATCAGCCGCCGATGATGACGTCTTCAGTATGATATTTACATGGAAATCTATGCTCTCCGGTGTCTTACTAAATATGCATTTGGTGTGTAAGTTGGCGTTGTGTTGACCACCCTTGACTTCCGCGAAGTGTCCTTGGATGTGATTGTAGAGAGCAATCTCCATTTATCCCTGGCAACCACCGCAGACGCCAGCCTAGAGCATCAACATAAGGAGTGTATTAACATGAGATCACCAATATATTACTTGCCTTGTTATGCTAATACATTAAAGTTGGCAGTCAAATATGTATTGACGGTGTGAGCATCATCTAAAGCTTCGCTTTAGAAGAAAGAAATGTGGTTCCTAGTTTACAATTCACACATAAATTCATGATGCTTCTTCTTTTTCTGTCACTCCAAGCATCGGTTATGATAGAACACCCATTATTTTTCCACTCTTCTTCTTGCTTCTTGAGTATTTCTTTTGTTCTCTCCACCTCTCCCTTCAAAAGTGGTTCCCTTAGTTGATACTGAAAATGAGGAGTATAACCCAAGCCATATTGACCAAGAGCTTCAACAAATCTTTCGAAGCTATCATTGTCAATAGAATTAAAAGGAATCCCGGCTTCATATACACATCTTTCCAAATATTGATGAACTTCAAGTAATCTTTTCTTGAAAATTACATCATTAACAATTTGGTAGTTTCATTTTTTACTTGCACTCATAGAAGCATCCATCAACTTTGATTGGCCTTACAAATTAATCATGGCCACTCACATTAATAATGGTCTTTCCTTGTCCTTCCCTTAGCAATGAAATTTCTTTTCTTTTCTTCTTTTTCTTCGCATGAAACCGAGGGAACCGCCATCCATCATCCTCTTAATCTAGCAACATTCAATAACTTCTCTTCCTTTTACGTGTTCTCTTCAGTGCCTCTGATTCCTCTTAATTCCTCTACGACATTTGGCTTTATCGCCGCGCTCTAAGGCATGGTTTCACACCATTCCCCTTGATACTGGCTATGTGGACATTGTGCCTATTAATTCTCGCCTTTATAACTTTACCACATAATATGCATTTTACATCATTAGCATTACTAGGATCTACAAGAATCACGGTTTTCCATCCAACATCTCCAAAGTCTTTTTAGTTCATTGCCACTAGAATTATATGCAACATAAGAATTATTTTGTTTTCTTGAGTCCTACAAAATTTAATAATATGTGCAATTTTAAATTTTAATTCAATAAAACAAACTAACATTACTAAATAAAATACAAATGTAAAACATGCATATGAAAAAAAAAAGTAACAAATTATCATTGTAATAATCACAACTACAAGAGTTTTTTTAAACTATACAATGATTAAAAGATTTAAAGTACATAAATAATCTCTTTTACACATTTTATCAAACACCTAGAAGGTAATAACTTAAACTAAAATATATATATATGTATATACCATTAACCTTTTAAATGCTTATACATTCAAATAATTCCTAATATAAATTGTTATTTAATATTTACATCAAATGACCAACAAATAGATACAATTGTCATATCTTAAAAAGAATAAAAAAAGATAAAAAAAAGGAAAAAAGAAATAACGAGAAGGAAAAAATAACAAGAAGACGAACAAGAAGAAAAAAGAAAATAATAAGAAGAAATATAAAGGAAGAAAACAGATACCAAGGATTTTTAAACATAATGCCTGGAAAAGGGGACCAATCTTGAAATAAAACTTTGTCTTTTTAGGTTTGTGTCTATAGTGCAATAATTCTTGTCTTAACTTCCTTTGTGTTGCTTTTTGTTTTTGTTTTTACTTGCAAGTTACAAGTTAATGGAATAGCTGGCAAACTTTTTCTCTTTGATCTATTTAAACATTAAGAACGTAGGTCTCTATATGAAAAAATTGTGTGGTGCCCACTTTTGCTTAAAAAATATATTATTTTATTTCATTTGTTCCTTTTTTGGTTAAATTTTATCTCTAATTCCTTAGTCCTTATACGTATGTTTTCATTTTTTTTTGTTTAAGAAATAAAATTTAATCTTAAAAGTTTCCATTAAAATATTTTTTTTTTTTTTTTTTTTTTTTATTTTTGTTTTTATTTCTTATAATTGCTTTGCAATTTTTTAAAAATAATTTTTAGAAAAAAAAAACTTTGAACAAAAGGCTCACACTGCTGCTAGGTGCGCGTGGAGAGTCAGCACTTGTATGCAGCCTTTTCTAAGGCTTTGTTATAATGCGAGGCGGATCCATCTAAAAATATCGTATGCAGGTGTGCCCCAGGGCGCATTTCCCTCGCTTTTATAGCATTGGTTCGTGGCGCGAGCGTGGCATCTTACGGGATCATATGGTTAAACAGCTTAAGCGATAGCGGAGAGAATTGTCGGTCGTGCGATTGGAATGTCATCTTTCACAGCGGAATTAAGCGACGATCATGGCCATGGCTGAATCTTCTCGCATAAAAAACGGTTAAAACAACGGCCTAATGAAGTTCTGAATTTAACGAGATGAGAGTTTTCTGCAGATCTGGATGTGGAGTGAATGTGTATCGTTAGGGTTAGGGAGTTCTTAGTACTTATTTATAGAGTCTTCGACCACGGGCCCTCTCATTACGAGTAGGGACATCCTCGGCATGTGGAGTCCGTATTAGTAGATTAAAAGTACATATATACCATTTATTAGACCCGAACTAGATTCGATAATTTGATTCATATAGCCGCATTAAGAAATTCTTATTCTCGCTGGCGATATTAATTGAAACAGCGTGTCTTGCTTGTACTTCGTATTGGTGCAGAAATTATTCTTAATAGTCGATAAATCCACGTCTAAAGTCTCGACAATAGAATCGTAGGCGAGTAGCTAGTATCTTCGCGGGCGTTAAAGTAGTCGTGAGGCTTTGAAACTCTTGTCACGGTTGATATGGTGGTGTGTTAAATGAATGATACACCATGTGTGGTGATGCCGTGTGTTATCCATTTGTTAATTAAATTCTCTCTGGCCAAGTGTCGATAAGCACAGTGTGTCGTAGGAGAATATCGTCGTGGTTCGACGAACACGAGATGTAATATACTTCTGGCAATCAGTTAAGCTATTGCTATGTTAATAAAATATATTGTTGAAATTGTATCACCAAGAATGCCATAGCACAATAACAAGGTTTCTGATGTATCGAGATTTTCAACGATTATATGTACTCGACTTGATAAATCTACATTCCACAAATACCTCATTGAATCTGAAGTTGATACATATTGAATATTACAAATATAATGAAATCGGATACAAGCTTCATAAGGCTTGACATAAAACTAAGCGACTCATGCCTAATTGACGGTATCACATGATACTCCTAAGCCCATGTTAATGACATGCTTAGATCAAATATCTGTGAGGGCGAAAGGCACTTTGGTTAACGGATCTGCAATCATGCTCATCTGTTGAAATGTGCTCATTCTTGATAATCACCGATCTGAGCTTTCCTTTATAGTCGGGTATTTAACACCATATGTGATCTGCAATCAGGGGTGTCCGGATTATTATCGTCGACCGCGAAATCCCCCATGTCGTGTCATGAGACATCGTGTCGTAGTAGCCGCGGGCATCACATCATCTTCCATCAAAATGTATATTTTATCACAATGGGTATATTTACATTTGTATTCAATTACGATTTACCTGGCGGGTCTCTTGCCGAATTTTCAAAATACAAGATAAGGCCGATTTGGTAATTTCTTGATAAAGGCGGGATGCGTCGCGTCGAGTGCGTCTTGGTCGCGAAGGGTCACGTGACCCGGGGTGATGGCAGTGGTGGAATTTGCTATTTGCTGGGTTACTCCCCACTGAGTCTGATGCAATGGCGCGCAAAACACTCGACATATCTTGATATATGTTCGTGCGTATATTAACGAAATTAATTCCGTAACTTCGTCTTGTGATTCTGGCGATAACGTAAGATTATTTCCCGCGTGAATTTAAGCGCGTCAGCGGTTAAATGCCTTCTTGCTAATCGTGACTTAGCGTATTGTTGTTTCGTGTGATATGTGACATCACACCTGAGTCCGCATGGCGGTCAGGTGGACTGTCAAGAACCTCTAGGGATTTCTTGATCGGTCCAATCTTTTGGGCAAAGCAGCGGCAATCAGGCTCCAGCAATCTGTAGTACATGGCCCTTAAGCAAAGTAAAGCAAGTAGGAAGCCCTACGCTCGGGAGTTTGTCGAAACTCCCCAGCCCGTACCAGCGTAGTCGCTGCTGAGTGGGGGCTTGACTTTCTTCTTCTTTTCTTGAGACTCGTAGGTCAGATCATGGGAAGATACAGAGAAGGTAGAGCTTCTCTCAAAAAATCCCACACTTTCATCCTCTCTTCAGTTTGCTCCTTTTCTCATCTCTCTTCCTCTGTCAAATTTGGTGGTGGAGACCCGAGAAAAAGTCTGCCGTCGCAGCGTGTCGAGTCGCATTGGTTGAGAGGATTACTATCATATCCGACGAGCTTAGATTTACTGCAATGGCATCGTCGTAATGTGTCGCGTGTGGCGCGAGGCTGATGTTTGACTCTCGTAGCTTGGCGGCGTGGCGCTTCTTGGGGCGAGATTCGTAAAGTGCGGTGTCCGCTGGCTCCTGCGTGCCTCGGCGTGAAATTCCAACTATCTCGAATTGACCAGTCGGCGTGGTAGCTAGATTTGAGCGATTCCAACGGTGAAGTCAGTTTAGATCATCAGGATCACAGAAAAATTCGGGTTTTACGAAATTCTGTTTTATTAACTGGCAGAAATCTGGTTTTACGGGGTGCCAGCATATATCTTGAACCTTGAGACCTACGTTTCTTGATAACGAACATGGCTATGAGTTATTCTCATGTCTATTTGTGGCTATCATGAAAATCAAATACGGTCAACTCCTTAATGAGGTTTTGAGACGGAGTGCACGAGTAGCCGGTAGCATCTTCTGAGCTCAAACTTGCATGGTAGAGGATCTTTATTGTTGATTTCGTTTCTCACTTTTCCATGATCTGCACCTCTGTAGCTTAGATGTAACATATTGTTGACTTCTTTTCCCCATCGACAACCCGACAAAGTCACGAATCAGAATACCGACTAATTTGCCAGGTCTGAGCAATGTTTGTAAATCGGCATATAGTCTTTTGTCCTCCTTTAAGTACCTCATAACCTTGCGGCAACGTGATCGTGTCTGGATTTAACTAATATCACCTTTAGAAGTCATTTATTTACTAAAGGCAATATCCAGGCCTAGTACATACTTGAGCATGCATAATACTCCCAAGTGCGCTAGCATAAGATCACGTTAACCGTTTGAGAACTACCGAATGCGAGATAAGGGACATTGTGGCGAACTTCGACTTATCACCTTCTGGACATGAGCAATTCTGGCTTGCATTGTTGCATGTTGAATCTTTCTAAATACGATCAACATATGCCCTCGAGATAAACTGATAGTCCTTTAGAGCGATTCCTATGAATCTGATACCCCGGAATGACGCCTCACGAGGTCGCCATTATCAAAGTTCTTTGGCTTGACATCGCTTTGTCTCATCGCGGTAAACGGGTCGCGCTGCGAAGCCGAGGATATCATCCGCATAGAGTATAGGAAAATGAATTTCCTCCCCTTGACCTTGGAGTATATACATTGATACACTTTGTTCAACAAAACCATGATAACAACCTTATGAAATTTTAAAGTACCGTTGTCTAAAACTGCTTGAGACCGTAAATAAACTTTCAATCTACATACAGCGTACACGAATCATTTGCCTCAAAACCGGGTTGCATCATATAGACTTCTTCATTAAGGTCTCCGTTGAGAAGAGCCGGTTTTAACATTCATATGGTGTAACTCCATATCGAAATGAAGCGGTAATGTCGCGATCGGCTACGAGAAAGAATCTTTAGAAAGAATAGGAGAAAGGTTCTTCGTAGTATCACTCATACCTCTAAGTGAAACCTTTGGCTACCAGTCACGGCTTTAAACTTCTCAATCTTTCCTTTAGGGTCCTTTTTAGTCTTATACACCCATTTGCGACCCATAGATGCATGACCTTGGAGTAATTGACAAGTTCTCAAACTCCATTATGCCTCATAGATTGAATTTCATCTTTCATTGCATCGACCATAGTTCGCGAGGAATAGAATCTTGGCTTAGCGCTAAGTCATTGGATGAGCCCGCAGGCAGATATCGTAGTCTTGCTCTCTATATAAATTAAATGGTCAGGTGGTATAGGTAATCGTCTCTTCTGTGGATCTCGCTTCTTGGAGTATGTCATGCATCTGCTTTGAGCGCGTGAACTTCATTGGGGTATCACGACAACGAGGATCCGTACCAGCGGGTTGATATGGTTTGTGGGGTCTCCACAATTATACGTATGGGAGTAGATAAGATGCCCTTATAGTCTTGTTATCTCGATAGTCGTGACTATTTACTTCTTCGATGCGCGTCGAACTAAAAAACTTGGTGTGCGTGATTCACGATTCTTATGCCTCCATTGGGATTATAGAGCAGATATCCCTTCGAATGTTCAGGTAAGATACAAAGTAACACCGAGTGGTTCTTGAGTCAAACACTTAATGTTGGATTATACGACTTCATACGCGGGGACATCCACACGAATCTTAAGATGGTTTAAGGCAGGGCTACGCCCGATCCATAACTTCCAAAGGAGTCGCGGAGCGAACTTTGTAGGTGCGATTTAGAATGTACAAAGCTATTTTCAAAGCTTCACCCCCTGAAAACCGAGGTAAATTTGTCACACTAATCTACTCCTTACCATTTCCATAAGAGTGCGATTGCGCCTTTAGTACACCATTTTGCTCGGGACTCCCGGGCATAGTAAGGCGAGCTCTTATCCTTAATCATACCAAGTATTTGGCGAATGAGTACGTATTTGTCAAACATCGCCATACTTACACCACATAATACTCTCCACCTCGGTCGGATCTAAGCAAACCTTTATGACTTTTCTATTGTTTCTCATTCGGTCAGAAAAAATCTTGAACTTGTCAAGAGATTTCGGCGCTTTTTTTAATCAAGTACGGATAACCATATCGAGAATAGTCATCGATAAATGTGATGAAATAAAAAAATTTCTACACAAGGTTCAGTATGAGATCTGACTTATATCGGTGTGAATGACCTCTAACAGTGAGGAACTTTTGAATTTGTGATTTTCTTTTCTTATCTTGGTCATTTTACCTGCAGCAGATCGCATGTCTCTAAGTCATTTTAGAAGCGAAGCGGGATGTTAGTCTTTATCGACCTTTACTCTATCCTTGAGATATGTGGCCAGTTTATGCCACAATCGTAAAGCTGTTCCTTCAGGTAATGGTCTCTTAGAAACAACTTTTCGGTAGTATAAGCGACGTATATGTCATTGGGAGATAAACCTGATATATGCGATCAGTTGGACATATAACAACGACCAGTAACATTTGAATCGAAACAAAAATAACATTGCTCTTGATTTCAAGGAGTAGTCATACTTGTCGAATACGATCACGGAAACTAAGTTAAAATGCAAATGAAAGATACGTAAAGTGTGCTGACATTAATCTAAAACCGAGTCTAGAATCAAAATTACATCTCCCGCAAACCGCAAACATCGGCTTTCGTTGTTTCCCCACGGTGAGTCATGATTCATCTGATTTGGCTTCCTCCGGGTTTATGAATCCTTGTATGATAAGCGCGACATGATTTGTTGCACCGTATCGAGCGCGAAGCTGGATGGTGGCGGATAAGGTTGGATTCTAAAAGTGCTAAAGAATGTCTTTGTAGGCTCACGTTTGAGCTGACCCAGCTTTAAACTTTGCCTGATCCTTCTTTATGTGACCTCTTCTTACAAAAGAAGCGGCCGGTCACCATCCCTTTGAAATATGTCTTTTGGACCCATATTGTCGGATTGTGGGTAGTGTCATGAGTACCTTTATGAGTCTGATTCTGGACTTCTTATTTTTCCTTTTGTGGGAGCTAGAAACATATAAGGCCAGATGCTCTTTTTCTTAAGTTTATAACTATACTTGCCGCATGCTACTTCTTGTCGAGTCATTAATTGACCAAGTCTCATCTTAGGAATTGTAATTTGTCTTTATAATCCCAATCGGGTGGAAGGGTGTTTGGGAAGCGATCATCAATGCGACATCGGGAATGGAAACATTAAGAGCGAGCTTAAGTCTTTGGAGTGCCATCCTAAGGACGTAATCTCTGACAGCCCAGTACCATCATACTTTATATTGAAGAGCACGAAAGAAAGTGTACCCAATCTCGGCGTTAGATGAAATCTGCGGTTTCACCTTCCCAAGTGCCATCATTTCTTTAGCGATACGGTCGGTGATAAACCACTTTTTAAGTGTTCTTGAATGGATTTCTTCATTGTCGATAAGCAAATCCCATTAACGCTCTTCCACAGCGACATAATTGGATTTTCTTAACCCCGTCTTTTGGTGGTAAAGTATCTACGAAACTATCTTTTGTAAACGATATGAACATCGCCGACTCCATTCGAATAGAAAATCTTCTTTCCATTTCTTTCAATCCGGTAAGGACACCGATTGAAATGGAATTGCGTTCTGAAAAAATGGCCCGGAAACGAACAAAGCAATCTGTCGACATCATGTGAATACTTATACATAGAATTACATACATCGTCACATAATCACCTTTAGCGAAAATATGACATGCGGTTGTACACTCTCCACATGACGGCCGTGAGAACATATTCTAATCTTTAGTGAAATCACCACTAACTGGGTGATGAACCCTTTAAGATCGATCATTTCTCGAGCACATGCTATACATGTACTACTCAGTGAGCCCAACGAATCGTATCACTTTGGGAGTATGATCATGATAAAGCAGAGACATCCTTCTGATATGGGCGATATTCTCCAGAGCAGGTCAGTGTCTTGGCTTTTGGTGGTCCTGACAATGAATCCTTGAAAATCTCTCATCTGGGGATATAAAGCTTTATATATACGCATTCAGTATATATATATATGTAATCTGGAGACGGAAAAAGCGAGGGCGTATGTCTTTTACATTACATGTCATGCTAATTATGCGTTGATTCATTAATGAGCGATTGAAGTAATTAATTAGTACCTTAATGAAAATACGTTATGAAAATAATAATGGTAATTCAAATAGTAATTAATTAATTACCTTAATGAAAAAGAGCGTTATGAAAATAATAATGGTAGTGAAATGTGTAATTAATTAATTCTGTAATGAAAAAACGTTATGAAAATAATAATGGGGCCGGATCAATCGGGTCGGTAGGATCGGGCCTCGATAGCGTCATCAAGCGTGCCGTGTCGAGAGCCTTGATTCCAGCGGTAGGAGTGTGGCCATTACGCGGCCGTCGCGCCTAGTGCGCGTGTGGGGCGCGTGGTGGCGCGTCGGCCTCTCGGCGACTGATGCCCGCCATCAAATATTCTCGTCTCAGCCAGTAGATTCCAAATATGTAATAAAATTTAACTTTCATCTGTTAAAGAATTTGGCTTAGGACAAAAACCTCTCAGACAAAACTGTCGCATGTTTCGGTTCTAAACATGGTAGGCTCACGATATATGTAGGCCCTGAACATAGCATGCCCGGGATCCTGTAGTTAGAATACAAAGCCTTGATAATGGAGAGAATTGTCGATTCGCGTACTGTTTGAATCCATCATGCTTCTACTTGCGAATTAGCGGCAGATCACGAACACGAACTCAAGATCTTCTCCTACCCCTTCATTAAAACAACGGCACAATAAGTTGCGCATTCCCTTGAGAGGAGAGTTTTCTCTAGATGCGGATGTGAGTCGAAAATGTGTATCATTAGGGTTAGGGGAGAGACTGTGTGACTATAAAGTCTTGACCACGGGCCTCTCGTGCGGCGGGGCGGAGTACTCGACCCCTTGTAGTAGGCCAGTATTAGGCGATTAAGAATCAATATATCTCATATTTATTAGACGAACTAATTCGGTTAATTTGATTCATATAGCCGCATTAAGAAGTGCTGATGCAAGGCAAATGTCTATTGATATATAGTGGAATCCTTTATAGCTGACGTGGCCTCCACGAGATATAGGCTTGGCCAGAATCACGTAACCAATTCTCTGTCCTCTGTATTAACATGCTTGTGCATTTTTAATTACATTACTTAACGAAATTAACTCGGCATGCGGTATAACGCATAATATAATTTGCTTTCTGACACTTATGTGATTGTCGTGCCATTTCTTTGTAGCATTTCTTGAATCCTTTGTTATAACAAACGGTTTTTAACCCCCGCATTAATTCGAATATGGTCTCTTCCTTATGCTCATGACCAGCAATCTTCGACCAAACTTTGTGGAACATTGTCTGGAAACATCTCTCGAATGATTAAGAGCTCAAGTGAGAGCATGGGGAGGGGAGGGGTCCAGGGTTCAAATCGCAGTAGGAACAAATTTGTGAATGAACAAAATACTATGATTTAATTCAAAGTTAATAGATGTAAAAAAATATTAAACTATATAATTTCTTGTTATAAATAATTTTTTTATATTGATGGTGATATTCGGCCTACTTTTCTCACTTTGGCTTGGCGACAATTTACAATTTAAATGCTTGAATGATGTCGTTTTCAAATCTTTATCTTAAATTAAAATATTTTAACGATACGAAATGTTAATGACTTTTATTTTTATTTGCCCTTCACATCTAGCTCAAATAATAAAAGGGTGAGATAGACATACATGAGAACTAAGATCTAATACATTGCAAAGTATTATAATATAATATACAAAGTAAATAAACGTAAAAAATAAATAAATTATTTTTACTTAAATATAATTATAAAATTATATTAAATAAATAAAATTCTAATAAATAAAATAGATTAAAAACCTAAAAATGCATTTTAAACTAATATATTATATTATAAAACATCATATTATATTAGAAATTAAGGCAACATTAATAAAAACCGATAAAAAAAATGATGTCTATTCCAAAAATTGATAGAATAAGAAATAAAATAGAACAATTTCATAGTAACAATGTCTATGGGAATGCATAGTAACAATGTTACTTGTAGTAAATGTATTAGTTTAAATAAATGGTATACAAAAACAACATGTTATGTAATCTCTATTTTTTTTTTCAAAATTTGAACTTGTATTTTTATTTCTAATAAGTTATTGAATTAGTTAATTAAAATCTTAGTACATTATTATTTATAATATAAATTAAAATATATTATATCATCTACCAAAAAATAAATTTAATAAAATATTTAACTAGATTTAAATTTATTTATTTTAAGAAAAAATTATAAATTAATAAAAATAAATTAATACTCCAAAATGAATATATAAAATCATTTTATTATATTGTATATGAAAAATAAATAAATAATATAAACAAATATATCTCAAAAATAAAAATATTTAATTGAAATAATTATTTAAAATTATAATATATATATATATATATATATATATAGAGAGAGAGAGAGAGAGAGAGAGAGGAATAACGTTTTACTATTCACATTTCGAATATGCAAATAAAGCAGAGTTGAATATGAATTTTTACTTAAAATATAATGTTTTTTTATAACTTGCTTAAAATATCATGTTAATCTATCAAATTTAACATGTTTTGTCTTTGTTGCTATAGTTTTTTTTTTTGTATAATCAATTTTATTTCACAACCAATCAAAAATCAGTTATAATGATTCTTAGGATTCTAACCTTAATTTTTTTTTCTTCAAACTTTTATTGCCTTGCAATTTTATTTATTTGTTTATTTTTGCGTTGATTGAAAAAGAAAAGAAAAAGTGGATATGCACTGAATAAATGAATGTTGAATGAAACTTAATAGTATTATGTATTAAATAAAAAATAATTTTGGTGGCACTTGTTTGTGTAATGATGATATGAGTTTATTATTAGAAATATTTGGTTTTGTTTCAAACAATAGAAATATTTTGTTAAAATACCTCAAATAACTCAAAATTTGTAAAGAATGACTCATAATGGATAAAAATGTTATTCCATTTTGTGTATTTACATATATCATTGAAAAGAAAATATTGTTTTTACAAGAAAACAATAAAGATATTTTTTTCAAAATGAGGTAAAACATTAATGAATTATTAGATTTCCCAACATTAGTTTTCAAAATGTCTTTTAATCAAATCACCCTTATTATTATGATAAAATTAAAAATATTTATATAATATATGTATAACATATTAACATATTTAAAAAAATTAAAATGATAAAATTATTATAATAAATAATTTATTATACCATCGAATATATAGATAAGATTATTGAGCTTTCTCAATTTTAACCAAAGGTCTCTGAGTTCGATCCACGCGAACGCATTGCTTTACGTGGTAGAACTTATCGTCCATGCATCCATCCAAATTCTAAATGAGAATTGGCTGATGCTGATATTTAATTTAAATGCTGCCTTCAGATAAGCAGATAGCCCGCCAGACACCTATCGGTTTAACAAATTTTTTATTTTTTATTATTATCATTCTACCAAAAATACTATTTTTTATATAACTAAAAAATAAATAAAAAAAAAAAAATATATATATATATATATATATATATATATATATATATATATATATATATATATATATATATATATATATATATAAGAAATCCACTTAAAATAATAGATTGATGAAACCAAAATTAAAAATATTTCGTGTTATAAAAATATATTGAAATATTCTATATGAAAGTTAAAAGATTTTGTATAAATTCTAAAATATAGTTTTTCTATGAAGAAAAAAAAATTCATAAATAAGTTATATAAAAATGAAAAAAACCAAACCCCCTTACTGTCATCGTGTCCAATTGTCCCCTTTAAAATTGCCTCATTTTAACCAACTATTATATTGAAAAGGTTTCACACAAGACCGACGACAACACGACAAGTGCTATTTTAGTGACTACTCGTTTCCGTCTCTTAATATAACGACTCTCGCTTAGTTTTTAATCGATTGAATTCGATTCAAATTTATTTTCTCAAACTCAAAACGGATTCGCAGAGATATTATGCCCCACCCACCCCGCCCAATATATTTAAATTTTTTTAATAATTTTATTTTATTGAATACAAATAATAAAAAATATTTTTTAATAAATAATTTATAAAATTCATAATATTTTTATTTTTTATGAAATATATTAATTTTAGTATAACAAAAAACAAATATTAAAATATTAAAACAAAAATCAAAATGTAAACAAGACGAGAATTTCCCCCATTCCCGCTTCATCCATCCCGCCACGTTTTATTTTTTTAAATTCAGACCAATTTGAAAATTATAATAAATAAACAGGACAAGGTTGGCATGAGCCGCCCGTTGCCATCCCTGGGTCGTTTTACACAGCTAACAAATAAACAAAGATAAATATACGAAAAAATATAGGCAGCATGAAAAACGCAGATGAAACTGAATGCCGTTCATCTTATTATTCTTTCTTAAGATTTAATTTATTTTAGAGGCGGCATTCACTTACCAGAAAGTCTCCGGAGGCAAATATTTTTTGTAGCAACACAACCTAAGACTCTACTCTACAATTCAACCACTCAATTATGTCGTTGGTAATATCTTCACATTCTGGTTCGAAGAGTAGATCATGCAATAACCCATCATACAATTTGAAGGTTTTGTCAGTTGAGGAAGCTTCTTCATGTAGTTTCTTAGAAGCTTCTGGATCGGTTACATGATCAGCAGCACCATGAAGAACAAGAAATGGAACTCTCAATCTCCCCAGATTCTGCTGCAAGTAGATTGAGACTTAGAATTTCATAACCAGTTTTACCCTGATCCATCCTGTGTACACCAGGGGTCAGAATACGGCATGTACGCGAAGGATCCCGATACGATCGTGCCCTGCTTGTTTGCAATACGACATTGGTATCTTGGAAGAAAGAAGGACACAACTGGGGCCAGTACCTGCCATTAACAAACATTACAGGGCCAAGTTCATCACAAAAACAGGAAAATGCTGCATTGTGCAAATGTGATAGAAAGAAGCTTTCTTACAGTAAAAATGGGATGGGAGGGCTTTACTCCAACTGCAGGTGAGGTCAGAACTACACCATCTATGCAGCCTTCAATCTTCGGGTCAAGTACTGCCTGTAATTAATATAAAGAGGCTCTAAGATTACCGAGCAACACAAGATAATTGTATCAATCTCCATATTCCCAAAAACAGGACTCGCCTTTAGGATGATGGCAGCACCTGTTGAATGCCCAAAGCAGAAGCATGGAAGCCCTGGATTTTCAGCTAAAACCTTCTGAAGAAATGTTTGCTGCCAAAAAAATTAAGAAAGATCAACAACGCATGAAAAACATAAGGGCTGTTTGGTTTCCTGTTTTTAGAACTGCTCTATAAAATACTTTTTCAGAAAACACAAAAAAAAATGAGAACTAAACGAATTTTCAGTGTTCTCCGTCTGTTTTTCAGAACAAAAAACTGTGCTTGAAAACAGGAAACAAACAGCCCATAGGTCTCGCTTTCTTTCATCTCAGGTCTTGGCGAATAGAAAGAACTCATAATATTACCAGGTCGGTAACAGCATAGTCAAGGGAAGGGACATAAGCATGCAGTCCGGTCGTCCCACCATGTCCTAAGATGAACAAAAAGGGTAATTAAATCAAATTATAAATGGATAGAGCACACAAATTTCAGAAAATCTGATATTCAGACAAATATCCACTTAAGTCAAATTAGCAAAACTATTTCCAAGTCCAAATGAGATATAACCCACATTTAAACCTCCCTGTAAAATTCACAGGTTTAAAGGGAAAAGTAACCACCAACACAACGAATTTACTCTGAATATTACCCAGAGAAGAAAATACAAGAAATAATGTCCATTTAGCTGAAAATACAGGTTCACCTTTAAGCAAACGCCTAATTTCCTTGAAACTAACTGGTGATAGAACATATGAGTACAGTTATAGACCCCCAGGTAGAAGCCCTCATGCAGCATGTTCATAAATATCTTTTAGAGAGTTTTGGGCATCATTTAAAATTTCAACTCACGGACTCATGATTCCAAACTCACATGAGCCAGAAGAACATAATAATTAAAAGGAAGTAAAGAAAAGAGGGCAAATGAAGAAACGCTTCTAATTCCATAATTCTGGTCTCCAACTCAAATATGAAAGGAACACTGCACCTATATTTTAGCTTTTCTTTTTTTAAAAGTGTGCATCCTCTCCCTTTACATAATCTTATATCACAACGCCAGACAATGACTCAAATAATAAGCTTACATACGGAGGGGCTTCATGTTACTTTTAGCGCAAATGTAAGTCCATCTGAATAATCAATCCCTGCAACATTGAAATATAGATGCATGGTTGAAGAATTCAGATCTCTACATTTGAAACAGTCAGAAAAATATGTCTTCTATTCAATCACATACAACATGACTTGAGATCAGCAAGAAGAAAATATTCTCACTTTGAAACTTGTCTTGTTGATCAAGCTACCAAAAATAAATAAATAAAATGAAAGAAATAAAGAACATGCTTAAATCTCCTAGGTGGGTGCTCCACCAAACCAGTGGAAACTCAAAATAGAATAAAATCCAAAAATGACTACATAGGGCAATTGGGACACAATTCATGTGGCCTCCACTTCACATAACAGAAGACCATCTACTATGAAGGATTACACTGCTGTCTCTGTCTCTGTCTCTGTCTCTCTCTCTCTCTCTCTCTCTCTCTCTCTCTCTCTCTCTCTCTCTCTCTCTCTCTCTCTCTCTCTCTCTCTCTCTCTCTCCCTCTCTCTCTCTCTCCCCTCTCCTCCCTCTCCTCCCCCCCCCCTCCCCCCTCTCTCTCTCTCTCTCTCTCTCTCTCTCTCTCTCTCTCTCTCTCTCTCTCTCTCTCTCTCTCTCTCTCTCTCTCTCTCTCTCTCTCTCTCTCTCTCTCTCTCTCTCTCTCTCTCTCTCTCTCTCTCCTCTCATGTGAGCAAGGGGATGGATGTGTGTTTGAGGGAGAAAGAACATGTTTTGATATTTATTTCAACTATGTTCAAACTTTCCTAATATTTTGACAAAATTAATCATATTACCACACAACTTAGTGTAATTGGAGGGTTTAATTGCTTTGATGACAAAAATCTGAAGGTTTGAGAAGGCAAGAAAACTCTAGTTCCTAAATCACTTTTCTTTAGCAAATTAGAAATATGGTGATCCCTTTTTTTTTTTTCTCTTTTTTTTATTTATACTCAAAGTGTTCTAATTTTTTATTTTGGATCCTTCTTGGTGATGGCTTAATGTATTTGTTTTTTTAGTGTTTCCTAATTAATTTAGCCTAATCCCGATTTGTTCTCAACGAGAATTTAATGGGTCTACTTGGCTTCACTTCTTTGTTTATTTTTTGGGTTAAACGTCAAATGACTTCAGATAAGGCGTAGAACTTTACCCTGACCAATTGATTTTCAGGGTCATGAGTTCACCAAAGCTATAAATAATTGTAAACTCCTAAACTAAAGGCTAATTGAACATTTTCTGAGCTTATAGCAAATATGTTTAACTTTGGGTTGTGTGATGCTTTTATCATCTTCATGCAATACCTAATAACCCTATGCTAGGTTCTTCCCCCCTCCTCTAACTTAGTTGTGACTGAGGTTTTCTGTTCATCCTGATTTTCTGATACACAGCATCAACTAAGATGTCTTCTTTCCTGTCCTGTTTCACAAAACAGTAGACCTTAGTCCATACCCCAACAAAAACCCAAATCTTATTGTATTATCTTGACTAGAGACGTGGCTGAATTCCTTTGCCTCAGCCACCTAATTGGCCTTAACTTCTTTTTTTTTTTTTTTGAACTACACAAAACCCTATATTTATTTCCATGTTCATCTCCAGATTCTAGAGCCACTAATTTGAGGCAAGATCCATTTATATAAGTACTAGAATTTCTAAGATCCTTTGTTAATGGGAGAAATTGGCATAAAACCCTACATAAATCACTGAACATTTTCCATTCATAAAACAGAGTTCTTCATTAGGTTTTAGTCATTTCCAAGCTAAGCACCCTCAATACTCTTCTCCTATTACTTTTAGACTCTAAAGCACCCTCAATTTACAAAACAATCAGATGGACTTCTCTTTACTATATAATGGTTTACCTCATAACGTTGTTTTAGCACATTTTTAACAGAATCCAAGAGAAGTTACTAGTTGAACACAAAGCACAATTCATTAGTAACATTAATATTGGGATAATGAGTATAAAAACTACTATATGGTAGTGTTACCAAGCAAACAAATCAAGACCCAACTACCCTACAAGAAAGTAATACACACCTATAAAACATTCATTTTCTTCTATCCAAGAATGCACAAACAATTTAAATTAAAATGGCTTGCATAACGATTTAAATCTGAGCCTTTTTAGAATCATAGGGTATTTTAATGCCTAGGGGTATTGAATCTGGAGCACTTAGAGCTCAACATTGAAATATGGTTGGATAATTAACATTGAAGAACACAAATAGTGCATATTCCACATAAAATAAAAATGACAAGAAATAGTTCATATCGAACTTGTATCAGGAGAACCTCCGAGGGACCCCAGGACAAATAATATAATTGTTTTGCCAAGACTTTGCAATAGAAATAGTTCAAACAGTCCCAACAAATTAATGGACTTAAGCATATGAGCCTCTAAATAAATGAACTGAGTATGGAATATTTTCTAGTAGGTACTTTCTATCAACCAGCATGGACAAATCATGTTATGATGGAAGAATCAATGTGATTGATACCAGCCAGCTTTATTCAACTATGATTAAACTTTGCCTCCTTGTGTCAGGCTAAGGAAAAATAAACCAAAGGAAATGTCCAGTGAAATAATAAATGAGGTATGCCAATTGTGACATATTCTCTGTATAACGAAATCACATAGGGAAACTATTGACTGATTAGGAGTAAAATATCACCGCAATGTCAAATGGTTTCAAACGCACTTCAACTAATCCATTCCATAGACCTTATATCCATTAACATTCAACTGCTTCTCGCTAGAAAATCCACTGTATCTGCCACTATAATTCATATTGAAGATGCTAAAAGAAATATATCAAGTAAAACAAACAAATAAAATGGAATTCAACTACAGAAGTGAAATGACTTTGCAGACCTGTGTTCATTCAGACCATGCATAAGAACAACCAGTCCCCTGCACAAAATCATATAAATCAGAAAAATGAAATAATTGATGTATGCTCCCATGCAAAAGGTAGAAATTTTCCAGAAAGATCAATGAAAACTTAGGGGGACTGTTATATTAGGTCATTCCATCATGATGAGGTAAAGGAACTTTTTTCTATTTTTTTGAGCTTTTGAACAATACCTCTTGGTACTTATCCTTTAAGAAATGCTTGAGAGACCCACTTGCCATAGATAAATGCAATGCATGATTTATGATGAGGTAAAGAAACATGAAACCTTCAATGGCAGGTGATTCCTTGATTTTGTTGTTTGGGCACATGGGGCATTACCATATTGGTAAGTGAGGCAGATCAAATGTTAGGATAAGGACAAGAAGGAAAAAATAATTCCAGGATAGAAGCTAATTTTGAAAAATATGTAAATATGTATGTTATTTCACACTTTATAGGTGGAAAAAGCCCATGAAAGATAGATATCCAACATGGTTGACTGAAGCCAGCAACTGCTTGTAGCGTTTTCATTTGGCTAGCTCCTACTATTTCAGAAAATAGACCTAAAACTAAAAGGTAAGATGTATTATCTTTCTAAAACCAGTATCTATTCCACCAAGATCTGTAGATTCACATGAGATGGGCCATTGATGGGTCACTAGAAACTAGGCATAATAAATATTCCAATAGAAATTCCCATACTGTGTTAAATAGGTAATTTGTTGCTGCTGATATGATTGATCTAAACCAATCTAGTGTTTTATATTTATTTTTTTCTTCACCAACCTGGTTTTTTATTCTCAATGATTTTCCATATTTTAGTGGTTTAAAACTGTTTTTTGCTGCAGTTAATATTCTAAAGTCATCTTTGATTATTCTTACTTTTCATTCTGTAACATCTCGGAATAAGTGTCATCATAGGCTCAAAATTTTGGACCCAACCAACTCAAATATAGGCTAAAAAGTGATTGCCAACATAAGCTTGGTCCATCAAAATGATAATTTCATATCTGAACATGTGGGACATGCAGTTAACAAATTAGAAACATGTTACTACATTGCTTCTTTTATTTTATTTTTATTTATTTTTTAATAACCACGGATGTTTGGACACAACTTGCACAAGAGACTTTACTAATCCCATTGCTGGCACCCAAGCTCAGCTGGGTCATATAAATATCCAGCTCGATCGGTGCGAACTCGAACCGATTTAATTATTGTGGGACAGTTTCTCAAGTCTCTTAGACCAATGTAGCCTACTCTCAGTGCTAATAGCTTCTGTTATTATTCATTTATTTATTTTAACTTCTTTTATTTATTAAATATTGTTCCTGTAGGCAAATATCCTGTTTCATAGAAACAATTACTCCCACGATACATTTAAGGAGTAAAACCCGACATGGTGACTTAAGAGCCTACCCACCCAATTTCAGGGAATATAACAGTGAGTACACAACTTGGAAGCAGTAGATCTGAAACATAAATTAATGAAGCAACTTCCACCACCACAAAGGAACCCATATCAGAAATAAAAACAAAAGAGTGACCAAAAGAGCATCCCCACAAATCGAGTGCTTTTCCGAACACAGATTTGATAAAACTGTGTGCCAATTGCAGAGTGTATCAGGAAATAACATGATCACATTTCATAGAATGGCATAGAAAGGAACATTTTCTGTGGTCCCTAGTGGCCTTTTGTATAATATTAGGACAAAAAGACAAGGGAAGAGACCCGTTAAAAGGGCGGTTGAGAAGCATCCAAAAAAAGGAATGGATTGCTTTACTTGGGTACTGAAATCCTAGGGACAAGCTCCACTGTAGGGAATTGAAGAGGACCATACTACTACTGGTAGATATTTATTAAGTGAAAACAGAGTAGAAGAATATGGTTGTAGAAAAATCCGCAATGTTGTAATGTATACTCTCTCTGTATTTTCCTCGAATCTCACTGAATGGTTATTTTCGAATACAAACAGACAGAAGAATAAAGGCAACGGCTTCGCCTAGACGAAGAGAAATTGAATTACACCACCTATAGCATCATCAAAACCCACAGAAATATCAAAGGAAGAACGTAGAAGCTATGACATCTCTGATTCCATTTTCATACTCAGGAAAAGAACATAGAGATTTAGCAAGCAATAACAACATTATTATTATTATTATTTTGAGATTTTTTATTTCCAAAGCTCTACAAAAATGTAAGACTTGATTCCATTTTTCTAATAAAAATAAAATAAAAAGAAAAGAAAGAAAAGAAAAGGAAACACATCCGAATCCCTAAATTCATCAATCGTGAGAAACAAACAGAACGTAAACAGGAAGAAATTAAAGAACAAAATACCTTATATCGCCTCTCAACGGCGTCCATGACTGCGTGAATAAAGTGTCGCCTCTACGAGTAACCATAAACGAAAACTCTCTCACCGACTTCTCACCACCGCCACCTTCCTGAACCACCCTACCAATCGCCAGGGCTCTCCTCGTCGCCACATCCCGTCCTACACCGCCGCACCGTGCACTTCCAAGGCACCGTCGCCGGGACTTCACCACCGGAGCCTTTCCGAACAGAAAGAAGACGCAACTTCTGCTTCATCCTTACCTTGTCAACTGACCCTCTCCTCCCTCGAACGGCACCAACAGAAAGCAACAACGCCTTCACCAGCACCACCAGACTCATCAACGCCCTCAACGAGAACAGGGCGCGATCCTGGCCGCTAGCGCCCGACGTCAACACATTATTGAAGCCGATGCGTCGGTGACCCTCGCCATTTCCAACCAAACAAAAACAAAAACAAAAACAAAAAATAAAAACCAGAACAACCCTTCAACCCCGAATATCTTTTTCTTTCCCTTCCCTTTATTCCCAAGATAGAAAAAGCAAGAAAAAGGAATATGTGCTGAATTTAGACAATCCTCCTCGTCTTCTTCTTCTTCTTCTTCTTCATATGAGTTTTGGGTGTTATCAAATACAAACAATTATTCAACGAACAGATTATAGAAGGGAAAAACCGCTGTTATGATTGTCTATGTATAGAGGAGCTCCTCTGATTTATTGAAAATGATGGCGCTGTAGAGTGTCACGTGAAAGAAGAGGGATGAATGGAGGGTGGAAAAAGTTACAGGTGGCGGGAACTTTTCGAGGGTGTATGCGGCGACCAGTCTTTTGGCTTTTTTGACACGCGTCGGAGTCGGCGTGTGTTACAGTCGGCTTTGTTTCAAATCAAAGTGGCTGGTTCATCTCTCTAATCCTGTCCATTGACTTTTTAATCGAGGGATTGAATGATTCATCCCCTTGGGAACTGCTCTCTTTTTGACTATGTTTATACTTATTAAATAAGTTGTACCAGAGTTTTAGGTCCAAATATTTATTGGAAAAATATATATAAAATTAGTTTAAAATTTTAATTATTAATGCGTTTGAATCAAGATAAGAGTAGATATCGTTGTCATGAATAGTGATAATTAAAATTTTTATTAAATATCATTATCATAAATACCTGCGATTGATAAAAATTTCAATCGTCGTCATTCACGACAAGTAGTATTTCGATAAAAAAATTTAATTTAATCGCTGCTCACACAAATGATATTTGTCATCTTTCTAATCCTAAATTGGCCCAAAAGATTACTAACATTAATTTTGATTAAAACTAATTTTATAAAAAAATTCTCAAATAAACTATTTGAGTCTAAACTCACATATTTGTTATATGTTTATTAAGGGTTTTTGACCTATATATCTATTTATTTAAAACATTATAATAAGGTGAAAATAAAATAATGCCTAAATTAATACATAATAATACCGGTAGTCATCGACCACGCCACTAAATTTCTTTTACCTAAATACCGTCGTCAATACATTAAATGTTAGCCTCTTAAGCTTAACGCCCAATCACCCCAAAGATTGACTTTAAAAAAGTTTTTCTCAAGAGCACTAATTACTTGTACATTATTTCACTCCACCTATTTTGATAATTTTTTTTTTCAAAATAACCTAAATATGTCACAAACTCTTTATTAAAAGTCTATAGCTTCTCAATGAAAAACTCTTAGAGTATATTTAGTATGTTCTACCCTAAATCATCTATCACATAATTTCTCATGAGATTTCATTTTGTATTTAAAACATATATTCTTCATTATATTCTACCATTGAGATAAACATGATTGGGCGACCAATGAATACATGACAATGTGACAATCAATTTATAAATACGATCTTTCTCTTTCCCGATTATCATAATTCTTATTTAATTCATTTTTTTTAGAAATCCCCTAATAGATCGAATCATACATGATCCTTTGATAACATTTTAAGATATCAAATATTTAAATACTAATTATGAAATCATGCTAGAGTCAAGCATGCCAAATGAGGATTACTTATAAACTCTCGAGGGTCTCACACTATGATTTTTATTCACTACCCTAATTGGTCAACTTATATGCACATGTAGTATGAATCACATTTTACAATATTATCTCATTTTCTATGGAGTGTATGTCTTTATATATTTTATAATTTGTGCAAATTATAGTTTGACATACTCAACGTCCAACCATGAGTTCACTTATATATCTCTTTATCAATACTATTAAAACTCTAATATGATATTAAGACAGATAAGGTGATATCTCACATAAAATCAATACATTTCATTTATCTTCTTCTAAGTGAAATCGATATTTATTTTTAAGTCTTTGTTCTCAATTATTACCTAGGTAATAAAGCTTAAATTTGTCTCATCTTTATACACACAAAGGAACAAAAGTCAATCTCACTTCTGTGTGACATATTTCTATATTCAAATATGTACCGAACATATGTATTCATGTATGTTCTATAACAAATATGCATGGGAATTGAATTAAAAAGAAATTCATTATCACAAAGGAAAAATACATATGTGAACATTTGTGGGAAAACAACATTTACAAGTATACTTAACATCTTCATAAACCTAATGACTTAACATGTCTAAAGTATGCCTCTTTATGTATAGGCTTTGTAAAGGGATCTGCAACCATTTATTGTTTCCTTATGTACTTCATGTTCACTTTATTTTGTGCAACCTTGTTTTTACCTAAATTATATTTAATGTCCATGTGTTTAGTTTTAGCATGAAATTTAAGGTATTTTATATATGCTTTTGCAACCTTACTATCACAAGTGACAACAACTAATTGTCTGACATCTCCCTTTTTAATCAAGTGTTTTGAAAATCTCCTTAACCAAATCATTTACATAGTGGTTGAAAATGTTACAACACCCAGCTCATTCCCTAATGTCACATTAAGATTGTGTCTTACTACTTTATAATATGACGTCATTTATTGAGTAAGAATACAAATCCTTAGGTAGATTTTCTTTTATCTAAATCTCCCCTTAATCAACACCACTTTAGCCTTCCATTTGCATATGTCCTTGATAACACAATGAGTAGTCAACTTTGCCTTTGAGATAGTTTAATATCTTTTTCATCGCTTTCCAATGTACTTGACCTGGATTGGATCAATATCTACTTGTCATCCCAACAACAATGCAAAAATTAGGCCTAATACACATTATAGCATACATAAGGCTTCCAATCTAGCTTAAATAAGAAACTTTGCTTATTTGTTCCCTTTCTTTTGAGGTTTCATGACATAACCTTTAATTCAATATTTCACCTTTTGCAATGAGAGGGGATCAATAGGTTTGCAATCTTGCATATTGAATCACTCAAGAATTTTCTTAATGTAAGACTCTTGTGAATGAAACTAAATTCTTTGATCGATCCTTGAAATCTTAACTCCAAGGATATGTGAAGCTTCACCCTATATCTTTCATTTCAAATTTGGATGACAACCATTCTTTAATTTCTGTAATATACTCTACATTATTTCCAACTATCAACATGTCATATACATATAAAGACAAGATTACAAACTTAATTTTGAATCTTTTAATATTGACACAATGATTTTTTTTCTAGTTCTTTGTTAAAAAGGTGATACAGTTTGATTTTATGGCTTTGTACTTTCCAATCAATTTCATAACTTTGAACACATTTTATTAGTCCTAAGGATAGATGCTAGGGGCTTTCACATTAAAAACTTAGCTTTGAACATTTGTCGTGGAAGAAGTTTGGTGATGTTTTAAAGAATAAGGGCACATGGAATATTTTAGAGCAAATATGGAGTACTGTTAAAAATGGAGCTCCTTGGTAAGAGTTATGATTAACCGAGGGTATTCCCTTGATAAACATGGAATATTTCAGTAGTTAAACATGAAGTCATATGGTAAAGAGTTGAGAATTAAGGTCTTCGAAATTTTTTGGTGAAACAAGGTATTTTTGCATGATGTTACTACTGTGTTTGAAGTAGTGCTAGATTATAAACTTGCCTCCCCTGAACAAATTGTTTCAGTAACCTCTTCATCGTCTGATTGTAATTTTTTCCTCTATGTTCAATAATCTATTTGTCACATCCCATATCGGATGTGGGAGAAAATTTCACTATAAGAAAGGAGCTCCTCTCAACCTTGTAGACGCTTTTTAAAGCCGTGAGGGCCCCTTAGGCCCGAAGCGGACAATATCTACATGGTTGGTGTGACGCCCCAAACCCGGGGGTCCGTTGACTACCCGTCAACCCGCGGAAACACTCGTGAATGTCGGGTGACCCGACATTTCTCACGAAAATCGGGCGTAGCGCCCCTTTGTACGTGGAGCTCACCTAAATACAAACCCGTACGCACTGGGTCCCAAACAGCCGCTAATGGGGATCCAATATATCCAATCACATGAGTAATACTACCACTGGGGCTCCACAAACGATACCATAATACATACTAACTATGAATCCAACTATATACCAAATAAGTTACAAGAGTTACATTAATTTATACAATACATATATTAAAATTAGACATTTCAATACATGTATATATCATCAACCAAAGCCACAACCCTAGCTTTCTTCTAATCCTCAATCCCTTAGGGATCTGTTTTCATCCCCGCACGCTCCTCGCACCGTAAATAATATCCTCAACGTAGTGAGCTAATGCTCAAGAGGAACGCCTCTAAGTGGGCTACTCCACCTAAGCGCAAGGCAATGTTCCAATTAAACACACATTCAAGCAAATGCATGACCCTACTAATGTCTACATGACCAACTCAGATCCCGAGTCCTTCACTCGATTCTCTCACACTCGCCTAAGCCTCGTATGAGAATTCATTGTTTTGTTAGTGGACAACCCTCTCGATGTATATATATCAATCTGCCGCCTCCGACGACGATATATTATTTGTTTGTGGACTACCCTCCGATGAATATCAATTGGGCCATCTCCGACGATTGATATTTTTAGTTTGGACTACCCTCCGATAATTAACATTTTAGACAACCCTCCGAACCATTTTCTCTAGACTCATCTCATGCACTCACTCCTATAGTCCTAGGGTGTTCCAGTGCATATAGAATGCATGTATGCCAATTCCAATACTGTCTAATTCACATGTAAATATATAAATATGCATATATTTACAAAACATTCAATTCACACAATCATGTCATGTAAATTCTCATTTCATACATCAAAATTAGATCACTTGGGCTAATGATCAAACACAAGCAATTCTACTTGAATTACTCTAATTCAAACATATTAATTCACAAAAATTATTTTGAGAACGTTTCTGTGAATAGCGAAACCTCGGTTACTATTCCCGTAAATTCACAATCATCTGCTCACTTAGTGAACCCCTATTTCACGTGCCATTTCCGACCTATGCATATCACAATACAATTCATTTCATAATTTGCGAATTTAGCACCCCATATCAGCCCCGGACAATACTGACCGGTGAAAAATTTCTAAAAATTTCCAACACCTCTGTCCTGCTTGGGACTGATCAAACGGCCCTCATGGCCTCATTCGACCTCAAACATTCAGCACTTAAAGAAGGAATAAAAACCCAAGTAGGGAGAAACCCTCACCTCAAGGAGTTTAAACCCTAAACTGGGTACCCACATCGAAGCCCTCTCTCCGCTGTAGAGTAGCTTCTTTCCTTCTGTCCCGAAGACTGCCGACTGGCTGATCGTTTTGCAAAATCTAGAGAAGTATGATACCTCTCTAGAAAAATCTTTTCATTCGCAACTTTTTTTTCTCCAATTCACGTTCGCTCAATTTGTGGGAGACAAACACTGTTGACAATTTTGTCTTTTGTGTCACTTAAACAATTCCACTAATACCAATTATGTCATTCTTTTCCTAGTTTTGACATTCGGCATTATCTCGGCCGTCCATTTTCATCATTTTTTTACTCATGCCACTTATGACACATGAGGCATGTTATATGTGACTTTCGTCAAGATCAAAATCGCTTTATCAAGAACAAACACGATGCCTCGAAAAACGTGTTAACCCGACCGCCTCGGGAATTCTACAAAATTTTACGTGCTAATTCAGATTTCGCGAGACGATTCCAACTACAAGTCCGTTTCTTCATCCGAGATCTGTGAATAAATTCGATTTTTAACCGAATAACAATTTTGCAATCGTAAAATTACGATTTTGCCATTTTTCCGTAAATTGAATTTCGGGTCTTAACATTCTCCTCCCAAAGGAATTTCGGGCTCAAATTCTGACAATCACAATCACCACATGCATATGCAATGTGCACTCTATCATGCATGTAAACAAATCATTTAAATCTTAAACGACTAAACTACGCACTTCATCCCAAACAAGAAGGGATAGGTGGCCCGCACGTCCTCGCGCCCCACGCCGGGACCCTCCACCCATAGTGCCGCCATGCACCCTCACTAGCCTCACCTGGCCCAAGGTCGCAAAACCCGATCACGGCTATCAACACGCACACCGGTCCTCCTCGACGTCCCATCCGTGTCAACCTCAACTGTCCCTCAATCCAATCACACGAAATTCTGACCCGAGTATATTTCGAGCATTGAGACGTGAAACACCGTAGACACCGACATGTCGGGCGGTAACGCTTAACCGCACGCTAACGTGCCTACCCTCTCGAATATCTTGAAAGGTCTAATGAACCTCGGCGATAGCTTCCCACGCTTGCCGAACCTGACCACTCCCCTCTTAGGCATCACCTTCAAGAAGACGTGATCCCCAACCTCGAACTCTAAGGGTCGACGTCGCACATCAGCATAGCTCTTCTGCCGGCTCTGAGCCGTGAGAAGACGTTGTCGTATCAAGCTCACCTTCTCGGAGGTGTCTCTAATCAGATCAGGACCAGTGATGGAGCTCTCTCCCACCTCGGTCCAACATAATGGTGACCTGCATGGCCTCCCATACAGTGCCTCGCTACGGGTGCCATCTATAGCTCGCCGAACTATTGTTGTAGGCTTAATTCCACTAAGGGCAAATGCTCCTCCCAAATTACAGCTTATGATCCAGACGCATCGTAGCACGTCCTCTATCACCAGATAGTCCTCTCGATCGAATTATCCGCTCAGGGTGGAACGTTGTACTTATCGCCGGGCCGGTGTCGATAGCCTGGGAAACTCTTCCAAAAAGTGTGTCGTGAAACCTCGTCCTATCCGACACTATGGATACCGGTACTCCATGAATGACCATCTCTCAATGTATAACCGGCAAAATCTCTCAAAGGCGAAGGTCATCCACACGGGGTTAGAAAAATGTGCCGACTGTGAGCCGGTCCACCATCACCCATACCGCCATGCCTGCCGCACCCCGCGGCGTGGGTCACAAAGTCCATCGTGACGTGCTCCCACTTCCCACTCGCCCACCTCAAATGGCCGAAGTAGCCCCGCCGCTTCGGTGCTCAGCCTTAAACCCATCGACATGTGAGACATCGTCGAACAGTTCCTCACGTGTCTCTTCTCATCCCACTAATAGTACCGGCGATCGAAGATCCCGGTACATCTTCGCGCCACCCGATTTACCCGGCAAATCGGAGGTTGCGCCAAACTCCCCGGTAATCTCCTCTCACCGTCAACTGGGAACCACTACCCGGGTCCCTATATCGAAGACTAACACCACGGAACGGTCCAGCCCGTCACCGTGATTCGATCAGACTGTCCCCGATGGACACTATCTCTCGTGTCCCACACTGACTAAATCACTCGGCCATCAGAGACGCGGTGTAGCCCACTAAACTCCTATGTGCCTCGAGCCCGCTCACCAGATCGAGCCCAAACTCGGCCCCACGCTCGAAAGACCGCCACTCCCGAAGCTATACTAGCCAACGCCCTCGTGACTTCCGACCGAGTGCATCGCCTTATCACATTTGCCTTACCAGGATGGTAATGCAAAGTGAAGTCCTAATCCTCTAGAACTCCATCCATTCGCCGCCTACGCTGAGGTCCCGCTACGGAAAATGATACTTCGCACTTTATGGTCCAGTACACCAACTCCTCGCCATATAAGTAGTGGCGCCCAAATCTTAAAGGCAAAGACTATGGCCGCCAACCCATGTCGTGTGTGGGGTAATTCCGTCGTGGGATTTTTCAACCGACGAACCATAAGCTATTACCCTGGACGCATCAAAACACATCCTGTCCGCCCTCGAGGCATCACAATACACTGTGGTACCCCCGGTCCCCTCGTCCGGACTATCAAGATGGGAGCCGAAGTAAGTCTCCTTCTTCAACTCCCGGAATGCCTCCGCACGGCTATCCCACTCAAACTTGACCTCCTTCCGGTCAACCTAGTCATAAAAGGCTAATCCGAGAAATCCCATGAACCCTCCTCGTATCACCCGGGCCAATCCCAAGAAACTACGTATCTCGAAGACTGACTTCGGCCTCTCCCAACTTATCACTGCCTCGACCTTCTCTGGGTCAACTGACACTCCTGATGCCGACGCCACGTGTCCCAAAAATCTCACCTTAGTAAGCCAAAACTCGCACTTACCGACTCAAGGCATTAACCGATGGCCTCAACAACCTGTAAACGATCCTCAAGTGATACTCATGCTCCCACTCGACCGAGCATCAAGATGTCATCCACTTAAGACTACGGCTAAACCGATCTAAATAGGGTTGAAATATCCTATGCATGAGATCCATGAATGGGCCGCCGGGCGCATTCATCAACCAAAGGGCATCACCGCAAACCCAAAGTGCCCATAATGCATCCCAAACGCCGCCTTAGGTATATTCGTATCCCTAACCCTCACCGACTCCAGAACTAAGGAAGGTCTATCTTGAGTAGACTCGCTGCTCCTCTCAACTGATCAAACAAATCACAATCCGGTAATGGGTACCGATTCGATCGTAACCCTGGGCTCAACCGGTTGCACGACGCACAAATGGGGCGGTTCGCTCTTCTTGCAACAACCGAGCGCCCCATGGTGTGTTGTCGGCCTAATGCACCCCTTGTCCAATAGCTCTTGTGAATCCGACTCGGTTCCCGCAACTCAACCGGTGCCATCCTATGTGGAGTCATAGAGACGGGTGAAGTACCGGTGGTGTAACTCGACACCGAAGTCTACTACCCCATGGAGGTAGTCCGTATACCATCTAGAAAAAAACATCCACATACTCGCATACTACCAAGGTAGATCTAAGTCCGGGTCTCTCCGCCCTCCGTGCGGTAAGGCTCGCTAGCCAACCCGCTAACCGGTCCCTCGACACTGACTCATATATCAAGCCTCGGGGGCAAAATGTCATGCTTGTCTCCCTAAAACACCACATCGAGTACCGCCCCGCGCGGTAAAGCAGAACCTCCTACGCCACAATCGCTAACGCACTTCAGAACCGTTAGCCCAATCCATCCCCAAGATGATATCAAACTCTGACATGTCCATAATCTGTGTCCACCGTGAGTAGAGTCCCCAGATCTCCAACTCACAACTCGACATATCATCCCTTAGTCTCGCCTCGTCCCTGTGGGAGAACTCATGTACAACGGTTCCTTAAGGTCTCAACCTTAAGCCCAACTCGATCACAACTGATGCAAAGAATGAATGAATGCGACGCACCGTAATCAAATAACACTCTAGCCCATAGCGAGATAGTAAAAACGCACTCGTATAACCGGGTCGATCTGGCCGACCAACCCCGGTGTGAAGGCGAGACACGCACCGACCCCCCGATGTCCCCGCCCCGTGGCCCCCGGTCCTCTCGCTCTCTACCCATACCGTCCCTCGGGCCTGCCTATGAATGGGTGCTCGCAGCTCCCCCAACCAGACCGGCTCCCGCCCGTGCACCGCGTCGCGGAGGAACGCACCGTATCCTCCCTCCCCGCCCCGCTACCACCGGGATTCAGCCGGCCCCAAACGATCCCCGTCTCTGGGCAATCCCGCCTCATGTGTTCCAAGCCACAATGGTAGCACACCATCTATCTCGCCCCGACCGGAATCCTCATTTGTCCCTCAACCGATGGCCGCGACTCCTGAACCCTCGTGAACCAGAAGCTTTTGCCTTTTTCCCGAACTCGAAGAAGACCTGACCGTCCTTCCTTCTACCACTAACACCGCATCCCGAGTGCCTGAAAGCATCCTCCATCTCTCTCTACGGTCGCATCGTCCAACCATGGAATCCATATCCCTGTAGGCGAAGTCCTACAACTCGTCCGAATGGACAACTCACCATTCGAATCTCCTCACCTTGGCCATGTCTCGTGGCCACGTAATCTTCAAATAATCAAAGTTAACTCGTGAATCTAGCCACGTACCCATCACCGTCATCACCCCCGTCAGCCTCTAGGAACTCCTGAGCCTTGGCATGCCTCGCAGTCTCTGGAAAGTACTTGCCCATGAACAACTCCGAAAACTCTGCCCATGTCATAACCTCTAAGTCTCTAGAAGTCCTAGTCCATCTCCACCATACCCTAAGTTCTCACCCTTTAGCCGAACGCAGCTAGTTCTAACTGGTCACACGAGGTAATCTCCATAGCCTCTAACACCTTTTCGACTCATAAACCAATGGTCTCGCCACCGTGCTCCTCCCGTGAATGTAGGAGGATGATGCGCTCTAAACCTCTCGGGAGGTTACTAGATCCACCGCCCACCTCGCTATACCAGCCAGGCGATAGTTGAAATTCGCCGTGAAGACCTACAAAGCTCGCAAAAACCTACTAATCAAACACTGGTGGTGCCTAACCGGCACTCCCCCGTACTCTCACGCCCTCGCCCCGACTGGGCCATCTATACAAGCTCATCATAAATTAATTAACACAAGATTCTAAGGCATAAACACAGCTCGAGACACTAATCATACACATAAATCAGCTGTGATACACATTGTCCTCGCAGATTTACAAGTGCACGCAGTTGACAATCAATTTCAAGATTTAAAATATTGTTTTCGATTCAAAATTTTATTTTCGAAAATTTCATTTTTGAAAATTTTATTTTTCAAAATTTTTGTCAAATTTGATTTGGATTTGATTTTTATTTATTTTTCAAAAAATACTTATTTTACTCCATTTTATTCACTTTATCATTTTTCATTTATTTGCTAATGGAGACACAAAAAAATACTTATCCATATATATATATATTTTCATTCTCCAAGACACCTAAATAAATTTATTAAATTTATTTTATCCTAGTTTCTTCACACACCGGTGAAAAACTTAAAAACCAAATTTTTCTTTCTCTCCTCATTTTTTTTCGTTTCTCCATCGTAAGAGTTCTTGCTACCTCTACATGCAAGAATCTCAATACCGTATCCAATAACTCAAAACTTTATGAGTTCAACTATAAAATCTATTAAAATTTTTTTATTTCCTTTTCCCAAATAAATTTATTATAATTTATTTCATTTATTTCTCCTTTTCCAATTTTTTTTACTCACTGTAAACCCTCAAAGTGTTCTAACACCTTAAAAATTTTATTAAAATTTATTTGTCATCCAATAAACCAAATAAATTGATTACAATTTATTTTCATTTCCGGGGCCATTAATAATCGTAAACTCCTAAGATTTGTTTTCCAACATAATAAGTGCTAATTACCTAAGCACCCAAACATCATAACATATCACAAACCATGTTATAAAACATCATTCATACATGATCACACACAAATCACAAATCAATAAAACACACCAACACATGCATGCAAAGGTCCTGTAGTTTTGTCCCGATTTCCTAGGTAATCTCATACCTACGCTCAACACGAACCACGCCTAGTGGTGATGTTCACCTCAAAGACTATGTCAACAAATCCCTCGCTTCCAAGGTAGTCGTAGATACCTAAGCTCGATACCGCCGTGGACGCCCAAACCTCAGTCCGTCGACTACCCACAACCCGCTGAACATCAGACAGTCAGTGACCCGACATTTCACGAAAATCGCAAAGTCTCCTTTTGTACGGAGCTCTACCTAAATACAAACCCGTACGCACCTGTCCCAAACAAAGGTAATAGATCCAATATATCCAATCACTTGGGCCACAAACCATGCCACCTATAATACATACTAACTATAAATCCAACTATATACCAAATAGTTACAAGAGTTGCCAATATTTTCACTTTATACAATACATATATTAAAAATTAGACATTTCAATACATGTATATATCATCAACCAAAGCCACAATCCGGTTTCTTTCTAATCCTCAACTTAGGACGAGCCGCCCGCACGCCCCCGACTGCAAAATAATATCCTCGACAGGTGAGCTAATGCTTCGTTGCGGAATCGCCCCCAGCCGCTACTCTCCACCTGTTCAAGCCACAGCTGCAATGTCTAATTAAACACACATTCAAGCAAATGCATGACCCTACTTGAATGTCTACATGACCAACTCAGATCCCGAGTCCTCACCGATTCTCTCACACTCGCCTAAGCCTCGTATGAGAATTATTGTTTTGTTAGTGGACAACCCTCCGATGTATATATATCAATTCTACTGCCTCCGACGACGATATATTATTTGCTCAGGATTCACCGATGAATATCAACTGGGTCGCCTCCGACGATTGGATATTTTTAGTTTGACTACCCGAGATAATTAACATTTTAGACAACCTCCGAAACCATTTTCTGTGACTCATCTCATGCACTCACCCTATAGTCCTAGGTGTTCCTAAAGGCATATGGAATGCATGTATGCCAATTCCAATAGCAATTTAATTCACATGTAAATATATAAACATGCATATATTTACAAAACATTCAATTCACACAATCATGTCATGTAAATTCTCATTTACATCAAAAATTAGATCACTAGCCGATGATCAAACACGGTTAACGACTTGAATTACTCGACCAAACATATTAATTCTACAAAAATTATTTTGAGAACACTGCTTCTGGGAATAGTGAAACCCGGTTACTATTCCTCGAAAATTACAATCATCGGTTCACTTAGTGAACCCCCGGCTTCACTACGCCCATTTCCGAATCTCTATGCATATCACACACAATTCATTTCCATAATTTACGAATTTAGCACCCCATAACAGGCCCCGACACCACTGACCGTAAAAAATTTCTAAAAATTTCCAACAATTCGGTCCTGAGCGATCGATCAAACGGCCCCTCACGGCCTCATTTGACTCAAACATTCGCAAAGTACTTAAAGAATTAATAAACCTAAGTAAGAGAAATCCCCACCTCAAGGAGTTTGTCTAAACTCCTAAACCGACACCCACGTCAGCTCTCCTCCGCGTAGAAAGAACTTTCCTTCGGGTCTCCGAAGACCGTGATTATTTATCGGCCAAGAACCTGTAAGATGATGTTCTCTCTAGAAAATCGCCATTTTCATTCGAAGAACTCTTTTTTCCCCCCACCACGTTGCCTTTTGAATTTGTGTGGAGACAAATCGCCGACAATTCTTGTCTTTGCGTCACTTAAACAATTCCACTAATACCACTATCCTTCTTCCCAGCTTTGGACATTCTAAGACTATCTCTGGGCCGTCCATTTTCATCATTTTTCTACTACGCCACTTACGACACACGAAGACACGCTATATGCGACTCTCCTCACATCGAAAAATCGCCTTACTTAATAATCCGAAACACCGACGCCTAAAAACGCGCTTAACCCGACCGTCTCCTAATTCTACAAATTTTACGTGCTAGCTTACTTCACGAGATCATTCCAATCTGAAGTTCGCTTGTCATCCGAGATCTAGAGAATAAATTCTAGATTTTTAACCGAAATAACAATTTTGTAATCGAAATTACGATTTTGCCATTTTTCCAGAAATTGGAATTTCTCGGATCTTACAGTTGGGCCGAGTCGTGACAAATGGTATCAGAGCTAATCCCCGACCTCGATGTGGGGGTCTGTTCCGTTTGGCCCCACAATCTCATGGGACACAACGAGGATGTCGTGTCTGCATGAGGGGATGTTTGTCACATCCCACATTGGATAGTGGAGAAACTTCCTGGCACTATATAAATATGGGCTCCTCTCAACCTTATAGACGCGTTTTAAAGTCGTGAGGGGCCCTTAGGCCCGAAGCGGACAATATCTACATGGTTGGGCTAGGTCGTGACACAATTTTATGGCTATTTAGCTTCAATGTAAAAAAATATAGAAGCTACAAGAAATCAAAACTTTCCATTTTTGCAGAAAAAAAAAAAACAAATAAATTACATTATTCTATATGCAATTGGACCCCATTATATAATAAGATGTTTTCTTCATATTATTGTTGTTCTATTTTTTTTTTCCTTTCACTTTCTTATAATAAAATTTGTAATTTATAAATATTATGCTTTTATAATGTTAGGTTAAGAAATGAAGATTTATACCACTGTATTATGTTATACAAATGGTGAAATCGTTACTTGTCTAAATTGTGTATGGTATCATTGTCTTCCTACAAAGATTGTTGTGATGAATACTAATGCAACATTTGATGAATTTGTGACAAATGTCTGTAAATCATTGTTAATTGATCGCATGCAGACTGAATTAAAATTGAATTTTCTATATTCAATATTTGGGGCCAATGGGATCACTAATTATATCAAAATACCTATCAAAGATGATGATGGTGTTAGGGGGATATTAATTGTTGTAGCACAAACATCACTAGCAGTTACCATTCAAATGTACTTGGAGGCGTTTCCAATATAACAACGTGCAATGTCAACTGGTTGTAGTAAAAGAGAACAAATAATTGAGGAGAACACTCCGATAGTTATGACAGATGCCCTCTCCCGTTGATTGTCATTCTTATGAGGAAGATGTTGAACCAAAAGAGACTTCGGCAAAGGTCACTCAATTATCGATCATAGTGGCTAAAAATTTTGTTGATATTCCTATTCAAAATGATGATTTGATAAAGATGACCCTCTTGAAAATGACCCATCCTTACTGTGATGAATACGTAAGCCCTTCCCCCATTATTATTTAAAGAATCGGATTACGTAATCAATGCCATGAGCATTGAGAACTAAGGTTGTCCATTAGATGAGATTTTTCCTAATAATAAATTGTTGTCTTTAGTTTTATTTTTATTTTTATCATAATCTAACAGAAAGCTTTATGAAAATCTAGGTTTTGGGAATGTTTGTTGATTAAAGGAATTAAATTTAATATTTAAAAGACCCCGGACTTGGTTTCACTAAACAACACACACCAATGATGATATAAGGGATACTTTGGGTTTCGAAGATTGAATGATGAGGCAAATTCTTATATCGCCTCACACCATACCACTAAGGTTGTCCTCTTGTTTGATTTTTGATTAAGTGAAAATTCTAGGTGTAGCATAGGTTTGATAACTATTTAAGGGTGCCTTGTACGATCTCACCTAAACTCTTTTGGACTTTGATTAAAAAACAATTAGTTGCACATGTCTGATGAAGGATTAGTTAAACAAATATCCGACATCTCTATTGAACTTGATAAGTAGCAAAAGAACTAAGATGACCTAAAGTGAAAAACTCCTTCTAAGATAGTTCAGGGGATCTTACTCACATAGCCACCATCTCTTTGTGTCCCTAAACAGTTCGCACACGACCTAAAGACATTCGAATAGAAATCAAATTGTACCTTTGTGTTTTAACGCGTTTTGCACATTTTGAACATCATGGTGGTAGGCTTGGGTCGACTAAACCACAAGATTGGAGGGTTTACTCACTCATAATAGTGTTGAAAGCATCCATAATATGAGAAAACATCCAAAACATAAACAAATAATGAAGGAAAAATTGAAAATTGTATTGAAAGGTTGAAGAACAAAGATCCAAGCTTGATCAATGCTTCACAATGCAAGAACAATGGATCAATTCGTATAGATCAACCCTAGCTATAAACAAGGGATGAAATTACATCTTGAGGGCCTTTAAGGTAAGTTACAATGATCCCAAATAGATTACATACACAAAATAAAGCTGAAGGATCGAGAAAATATAAAAAAACATTCCTTATCGAGCATTAAAACACATGTTCGCTCCGTAGGGAGGTAGATCAAAATTTCTTCCTACTTCATAGGCAAAGCGAAATTTGCCTAACAGGTTTCACTCTGCCTCCTAATCATAGTGGAATTTGACAGATTGCTCTCTTCCGGCCTTCATCTCGTCTTTCGATCATGCTTTCAAGGCTTTAATTGATTTGAATTTATTCCTGGAGCTTTAGTAATCGAACTAGAGACCCCAAGCTGTCCTTAGTGCTTGACCTCATGCTTTCCAAGAGTCGAAAAAGTATCTAAGAAGGCTTATAATCATACCATAACTAAAAAAAAAAGCATTAGTTACGAGGTTAGGGACTTGACAAATTTCGCATCTTCCGTTTTGCATTTCCCGCCTCTAAGGCCAATACGGTGGTTCGGGGTCGCCCACGACAAGTGCTAAGAGGGCCCTAAGCCCATTGAATGATGGGTCTAGGTCTAAAGCTCGTACTCACAATTCCTACTATCATTCTACGGATCCCTCAATCCCAATTCAAAGGCGGATTGCACCCAAGGCTCGTCGCGTCGAACACGTCCCCAAGCAACCGAGCATCCACAAATCCGCCCTTCCCCGGTCCCCGATAATGCCTCCGCCAACCGTTATAATGTTTGCCACGGCCGTCGGAATTCAGTGCAGCCCATCCTAGGGGAGGTGGAGACCACCCTCTCTAGATAATCGAGAACCTTGCCCGACCTCCAGTCATAACGATTTGAACAGAGAGCACCGATCTCAATTTTAACATACTGTGCACCAAAGGTTATTTTGCTTCTAAGGTGGCTATGTAATCAGAAATGTGCAATCATTTCCTCCACCTCTAAAGGCAAATGCAAGCCTTCCATCTCCTTCTTGTCACGGGCCTACTCATTCACGTTAATGATGCTTCGCGACGGTCTCACATAGACACTTTCTTGAGACCCAGCCTGCCATGCCACACATCTTGCCTTTATGCTGACTGGTTTCACCCTGCCTTGGGCTCATTAGGAGAGTAGCTCCAGCTCCCGACCGCGAGCAGTGGCAGCCAACACCCTTCATAGTCAGTCCAAGACTAACGACAAGCTCCCAAACTTAACCGGTCGACATGCCCGAACCCGAATAAGCTTCACCTCGATCCACTTGCACGCACCTCTGGAGCGCTCTCACACCATTAAGCTCAAACCCATCAGCATGCTTGATCTTCAATGAGGTCTTCAACTGCGGTCACGGACGCCCACACAATAAGTCCGTGACATTCTACCCCATGGTCATGCCCGATTTCAAGTTCTACTCTAACCACTTAATAAAGTTAAGGGTATGAGGAGCTTTCCGTCTCTTATTCTCGTCTACTTTGTTCCATAAATTTTTTGCTTTGGTTCAGTCCCGGAACACATGGTTTAAATCTTTCCACCCCATAGGTGAAAATAGCAGAGGCCTGATAATCCCTTAACTTTCTCGGGTTAGTCATGATCTTACCGTAGTGGGTGAGGCAAATGAATGCTATGATTCTATGTGGGACTTGAAGCCTCCAAACTCCTGTGGACAAAGAACTAAGTTGATTTTCAGTGAGGGAGTAAGTCGATCTCACAAAGAATTGACCATTGTCTTATGGGCCTCCAGCAAACCCCACCTTTATCCTTATTATCATGTCTTACTAGTGTTGCCTAGAGTCGATCTTCAACCTGGGAGGGAAGCCTGCCGATTAACAAACTCCAATTCCAACCCTCATCTATCGTTCAGTAATCCTATAATCTTTTGAACGTTCTGCCATGGGAACGGGTCGGATTGCTACATTCAACAGTGGGACATCATAAAGCTAAGAGTCCCTCCAAAAGAGAGTATCCGCCCCATCGTAGATTCTTTTTCTTAGGCCCTTCATTAGGACATATGTAGCTAATACCACCCCTCGCCAAATATTAGAAAATGTCGGCTTTAATTTGGTGATGTCAACTTCCTCCGACGTATTTTTGAAACCATTTTGGTCCATAGTTGTTGTCTGAAATCAATCTGCACCACCTTGGCCATGAAAGTAAGATTCATTCCATGAGTCTTTTTTATCCCTAATTGTAGGGTTTCCATAGTGGCATCTCATGCCAAAACAGTGGAAGATTTAAAATATTTCATGAAAAACCCACCCAAGGACCCCTTAGACATAAAAAAACTATTGAAAGCAAAAGGGGTGCGAGATTTATACCTCACATTGGTATAAAACCGATCCGAAGAGTGAGGCAGCAGCGACCAAAGTGAATCACATCCTTGGTTCTCCTCTAACAATATCCATACGAAGAGTGGAGTCGATAACTTTCAAGGAAACGATGGGGAGAAAGGCTCGGTGCTAGCCAAAAAGGATCTCCACCATGGAATGCGCAAGGTGTAGATTTTGATAATCAAAATCACACTCGAGGAGCTTTTCTTTACAAGAACACCTCTAAAACCTCTCAAAAAGCTCAAGACCACTTTTGTCTAAGTCTCTTGATCTCCATAGGGTTTCTCACATAAGGTTCCTTTTATATGAGAACCCTAGGGTGTGAACATGACTAAAGAGCCCTCACTTAGAGACATGTTAGGCTACACGCATCCTCATGCATTATGGCATGCACCCTCACAGGCCTACAAGCTCAAGCCTTCCAATGTCACTGAAACTACCCTTTAATTCCTAGGATTCCACTAATCTCGTGATGGTCCATTTCACTAAATATGCTTCCTTATATTTGGATCTCTATCCAAAGCCGTTCTATATCCAACTCCATTACCTTCATGTGTGACCCGTTAGGTTATCGGTTATATTGTAGCAGTTCAACTCTTGAATCAAAGAAAGTAATATTGATACCCTAGCAATACATCTGACCCAATTAACTAGAAGTCCGTGGTGGAGATGCTAGCCCTTCCTTAAGCCCATGGTGGTCAACTCACGACATACCTCTTGGTTCGCAACATGGATAAGAGTGACTCAGCTAGGCCCGGCTATATTCGCATCTAGCCCAAGTGATATTTATTCTTGTCCTCGAGACCCATTACTCATCTATCATGTCATTGAAGACTCTCTTCATGATATTTCCACTCTGGTTAGAGATTCACGAGTAATGATCTTGACAAGAGGTCATGGTATACTCTCCTTTTGATTAAGAGTAGTGAATCCTTTGTTTGGCTACTCAATTACTTTGGAGCCTCTTGTGCCCGATCATGTCACCTAATGGCAGACACTGAAACAACATGGATCAAAGTCAATTATTACCAAGATGGCATCAGGATATCTTTTGGCACCTTAGTTGGATGCTTTTCCATTACGTGATGGTATCATCTACATTTGAATAGATGATCCATATGATTATCTCATATCAAGTCTCAATGTGCTTCTGTAGCAAGCATCCACATCTTAACTCTAATCAACCATTCAATTTATAAGATCCACTACTTGATCGATCGAGAAGTATAACATGTGATAGTATTGGATGACAGTGTACAATCTCATTCATCTTATGACTAGAGGATTATTTAGATACTAACATAATTGCAAATGATAGAAATCTTATTATCGCCAGTCATCGCAGATTCATCATCTTTGTTGTGTATCATGGAGCTTGTTAGTCGATTAAAGATCTATATCAATTCTACGTATGAATATCAAATTAATGAAAAAGCCTTATAAAAAAGAAAAGCGTAAAATAAGTGCTAAAAGTGATTGCCTTTAGAGCACTTCACTAACAACAATCCCTTATGCTCTTTCAGACGAGTAATCACATCCCAATTCACTAGGTGAACCTTCTTCTTTCCATCTAGCGCCTTCCCCCCTAATAGGAATTGTCAAATGATTTTATCAATCTTGTTGGTGAGGGCATTTGACACTAGAGTTGACTCTAATTTTTAGAGGGGAATGGAGGAATACATCAATTAGGCTAACACATTCCTTCCAACGAGTCATAAGTATTTTATTTTCACCCCTTTAGTCTAGCTTTGATCCGATCAAGGGTATTATGATGGGAAGACTCTTGTTGCCCGAATATGGACAGGGGGCTGATGCTTCTCAAATTTGTGGTTACATTGGATCACGGAAGTCTTGGAGATATCTTACGCTAGCTTGGGATCAAATTTATTTATGAAGAGAAAATGCTAGATTTTAAATCTTATTTCGCTCGAACGAACATAACTTGTAAGCTTGGAAGCCCATCCACCAGTCTTGAGTTTCAGTCCTCTAATGCTTTTGCAAAATGGATTAGGTCATCTGTGAAAAAAAAAAGATAGATGAGGGTCATTACATGATAATTGGATAGGATTCCAAGTACCAGAGTTAACATCTTGTTGGATTAGGTGCCCTAATCGTTTCACATAGGGAACAAAAAAGTAGGGGTTATTGCATCTCCTTGGTTGATACCCCACGAGGGTTTGAACTAATCCAAAGTTTTAACATTCCAGTTAATTTCCATTCTTAGGGTTTCCTCACAATGCATGATGTTACATATCCATGGTTTAGGGAGGCCCGTAGTTTCCAAAGTGTCCCAGATGATGCTCTACGAAAGACAATCACAAGCTTTCTCTAAGGCTACCTTTATGAGCATGAAAATTTTTCTGAAGTTCTTCGTCCATGGGTAGCTTCTTGAAATGATGGATGTTATCACAATCGGCAGCCAGGACATCTTGTGGTTGGGTGCAATCGGAGCTCTCCATGATTGATAAGTCATGAATATCATTATATATAAAATAATCCTTCTGCTCCCTTAAAAGTACATTACTCAAGTAATAAAAATCTTGAAAGTAAATCTCGCTCCACTGAGAATTGAGTTACTAAATGCTCAAAGTTAGAATAATCTTGTCTTTATTTAGATGATGGATTTGACATGAAAATGAAAAGGAACACAACCAATAAACTGAATTCCTAATCTAACATGCGAATGGTTGAAATAAAGATGTGAAAAACCTAGGGTTTAGATTTCATTTGATTAATCCTTGCATTAAGACCAATTCATTCCCAATTAATATTCTAATCACCTATTAATGGCAAGCCTCACTATTGCATATGTGAATCTCTCTCAACAGCCCACAATCTACTCCTAGGGTTTAAGTATTTTGCATCTCTACTCAACCCCAAATCCCTAGAAGCATAATAAACCCGATAAACCCTAATTACCACACAAAACCCATGAGAATCTCTTGTCAATGTTTGATTGTGATGCTCTAATCATTGTTTAATTCAACTCTAACTTCTCAGATCTAGAATTGAACCACAAATCATGTCAATGGTAATTAATCATCAACATGCATGAACAATAGAATAGAACATTTAACATAAATGCGACTCAAATATCAAATAGAGAGTAATTAGTGAAGGATCCCAACCCGGATTAACCTCATAAACCCGAGGGGACCTCCCGACACTCCAATGGATATAAAAACTTTTCCTCAAAACAATCAAATAAAATCCATGATAGCCCTTTGATCTTTACATATCTTTGAAAATATCTGGGCGAAGTGATAAATTTTTCTTTTCTTTTTTCTTTTCAAACTTTTTTGATTTTTAAGAAAAGTTGGCGAGTTTCTATTTTTCGGACTTTGCCAATTTACAACGATAAACATTTAAAAACACTTCTAAACTTGAATTTTCAATTTCCTTAATGGAACTCCTAGATGACCCGATCTTATAATGAGCATTACATATACATTTATTTGTAAATCATCAAGCATTCAAACCTTCTTCTTCCATGCAAATTTTATCAAAGATTGGGCTTGGTAGGGCTTAGTAGTGCCTCGTATAATGGTGAGGATCAAAGCCGTGTTCCTTTTCAAATATACATATATACATATATACATATATACGCAATAAAATCTTCAACATATACAATATGCAAAATATTGCTGTCTCTGTTCCAGGCAATCGTCTCACTCTGAGTGGCTGACTCTTATGAAGATCCTCTACGTTTGTCTACAGATCTGTGAAAATGTTTTTAGGAAAATATATGGAAAGAATGGTAAAAGGAGCCCGGTGAGTGTACATTTTCATTAAGATAACGTTTTGTTATATCAAAGTAATAAAATGCCTCTGATTAAAAATCCGTTTATACTTAAACTTTCTTTCTTTCTTTCTTTCTTTCTTTACGATGGAACCCGGGGGATAAACACACGAGCAGTTTTTAGTGCGCGGTGAGATGGTCTGTTGATCCTGCCCCAGCTACAGCTGCGGAGAAACTTACAGTATAGGGTTCAATCGTGCCTTTATAAGCGTGTATGAGATATTACTCTGGCTTTGTTCTCCCTCGATTTAGTAACCTATAACTTTACCTCTAAATCCTTTGCGGCAAAAGTGCCCGGCTGATATCAATCATAACAATCATATAGGAGTTAGAAGATTAATATCAGTGAAACCTTTCTTAAAATACATTTCTAAATCGTACAAAGCACTTTACTTTATTATTTATACATTTGTACATTCTTTATTTTTAAACTTCCATAATGTCTTAACATGCATACATATATAATTTAATATAAATATATATTGATGCAAGATAAAAAACATTTTCCATATGCCTTAACATTTATATAAACATTTGCATTAAACTTTAGTTTAATAAGCCAGAGTATTCTTTAAAAACTCGTTTGTCAAAATATCATTTTATAGGTTCAGCTCGATCAGCATTCATGAATTCCCGTTCCAGTTCAGTGATCGTTTTTACCTTTTTCCAAAGAAAACCCGCGACTCTGCATTAATCTTAAGCTTAGTTTAATCCCAGCGTCACAATTCGTTTAAAGCGAATGAACAAATTACCCATGAACGCTAGCGAAACCATTTGGCGACCTTTTCCAACAATACTCTATAGACTTTATGACTCAAATTGCAAAACTCTCAGATCAGTCTTTATATATCGATAGCGTCTCTTTTGAAATTTTGATTTAAAATTCCTTCCTCCTAAAGCCCTCAACCACATAACACAAGTTACAACGTATTTTGATGCCAACGTTAACTCTTTGAATCACACCGCTGTTATCTATGGTTATGGGATCTGCTCCATAAATTGGAAATGTTTCTTCTCATTGACTGGTTCTAATGTTTCTTCTTCAATTGGAATCACCCAATTTGGATCACCAAAACTCGAGTTATTGTATTTTACATCTAGATGACCAATTTTGGCATAACAGAATCTGCACGCTCCACTTTGAAAATTTTATAGGCACTTTGGGGTTACAGTTTGGCCTTCCTTCGAATAGTTTTTCTGAAGTCTATTTACCATAATTTTGAATCACTCAATTTGGATAGTGAAAACTCCACTTATGGCCAAACACACAACCCTTACCCAAACGGAGCAAAATCCAGTGAGCTGAAGGCTCACCTTTCAGTACAATATTTAGGAGCCTTGACTAATTTTCTCTTGGTACCTTTTTATCGTTGTAGCCACATCTCTTGCTCAGTTCTTTCCGGTGGGAATAAATTCATTTGGATAGTATAAGCTTGTCTATAGTGAAACAAAAACATGGGTTTTACAAATTTTGTGACATTCCCTTTACTTTACAACGCGCGGTCTTATTTTCGATTCAAATCGGCATAACATAGGTCGATCATTTATCGCCGATTTCGCAAATCCCTAACCAATTTCAACATATCGGCACAAAATTTAACATCAAACCTAACCATTCCTCAGCAGTTTTTCAGCTTTAACTAATCCGTTTCTTTCTCGATTTCATCAAAATGCGTCTTGATTCAACCTTAAATACCCCAATTCTAATATACAAGAAAATCAAAGCGACCGGTGAAACGCTAAAATCAACTTTCCTTATTAAAGCACTTGTTCTTGGTTTTATTGATTTCCTCTCTCTTGATTCGAGCATAGATCACTTGAAGAGCTTGAAGGAGAAAAATGATCACTTCCTCCTTGCTCCCTTAGCCCCCAAACGTTTCTCAACCTTCTCTTTTCTTTTCTCTCTTTTCTGTTCTTTCTCCTTCCTCCTCTCCTCGGGTTGCCTTGGATTTTGAAGTTAAAATGAGTTTTGGCTTTTGTCCCACAACTTCAAATTGCCCTTGAACCCCAGAAAATCATTAATTCAGTTTCTCGTGGAGTCCCACTATTCTTTAGCCCTAAAAATTTTGATTGGCTCTTGTACTTAAGAATCTCATTAGTCCCATTCTCGCGATATTTTAATCCTTAGCAGCCATTAGAAAGGTTTTGATTGGCTCTCATAATAAAATATCCCTTATAGCGACTTTTATCTCGATTTCACCTTATCTGCTTTTATACCGATTAAACTTGAAAATATTCTATGGTGATCAAACTACAGCCATGAAGTATTATAATTAAATCCTTCATAGTGGATTAGGGCTCACGAAATCGTGAAATCAGATTTAAGTCATTAAAACCGTTAAATCAGGACAATAAGCGTATTATTACTCCAGAAGGATTGATTCGTTGGATCGCGCTGACTATCAAAGCGAACTCCATTTCACTCCGTTTCAGTTTAGTTAGACTCTATGATTATTTCAGACATTTTTCGTATTTTATTTAATTTCACGAAAAATTCAGTAACGAGCTCACAGATTTCGGTCAGAATGCTAGCTATAAATCTCCAATTCTCTTTTTCAAATATCAGTTCAGTCGCGGAAAAAATTTCTTAAAGTCATATAATACTCATCCTACGGATATAATAAGAAAAATGCTATTCATGAGGCATTACGCAAAAAATGTCCTTTATGCCCAAATGGCGTGGGACGTTCTAAATTCTAATCTACCCTCGTTTCTATCATTGGACCTCTAATCAGTTCAAAAACTACTATTATAACATTCAATCAGGTTGGGGTTTTACAATTAGTGCTCAAATAAATAAATCATAATTAAAGTTCATCTAAAACTCTAGAAAACTAAACTAGTTCATAATGGGGAGAGATACAACCAAATAAAGGAAAGAAAACATAAAAGGTGATCCTCTTATCTTCTTTGAATGTTCCTTCTTCCTTATCTTCCAGATGAAGCTTGCCTCTAACTCTAGGGAGCATATGCAGTAGTCCCACTGGCTATCTATCATTCGCTCTCGTCACATATTTATATACCAGTCTCTCTAAATGGGCTGGCCAGGTAGGCGAAAGGGAAATTTGGAGCGCGGTGGCGTCTCGATGTCTTGGGTGTCTTGGCAAATCGTGACCGAAGCGTCGTGTTTCGCATGTCACGGCGTAGTGCATGGTGACGTCGTGACATAAAGAACTAACATCGTAATTTGAGGCTAGCAAATGGAACTTCTTGATCTTCTCCTCTTTTTGCTCCAATTCAACTTCGTATTGCTCATTTGCCTCAAGATTAGACTTACATACAAATACGAATGAAAAGTGCATTAGAACACTTATTAGAATAGTAAAAACACACATAAAACTACCCATAATATGAGGATAAAATGAATATATTACACACTCATCACACCCTCAAACTTAAATTCTTACTTATCCCCAAGCAAAGGAAAGACACAAATAAAACACACTAAACAAAACAAACGAGACACGAGAAACTAAACACAATCCACATAATGAGATGAATAAGGTGCTAACCAACAATTCAAAAGGACACAATGAAAGAGTTCTATTATAACCAAATAACTAACATGAGGATCCAAAAACATTTGCAATCTTTGAAGGACAATGCAATAATCAGCATGGTGAACATAGCAAGTTGCCCCATATTCTTAATGACCTTTCTTAAGGGAACTTGGTGAAGATTTTAAGCTTAGATCTCAAGTGTATACAAAGGTTTCAACACCCCTAAACTCAACTCAATTCACTCTTTTGAAAGAGGCTAACTATACAAGGATAAGAATGCACATTTTTATTCAACACACAAAAAACCTAAAGTAGGATGCAATGCTAAGGGGTCCTAGGAAAATGTCCATGTAGCGGGGATCCATTGGTGACTCCCGACCAATTGGTTAAGGGCATCGTGTAACACCCCAAATTATACCCTAATAATTTTATAACATGTTTAAGGTATAAAATAAGTTAAATCTGCATTTTTCTGGAAAATTAAATTCTAAGTGAGAAAAAAATGAATGTGGAATTAATATAAAAGTAAAGTAAAATGGAAAAATGTCCCATTTTAAGGACTCAAGGGTCATAATTTGCAAGAAGAATACATGTTAAAGTTGAATATATGATAAATGAATTGCAAATAAATGAAATGAAGGAATTTGGCTAAAATAGAAAAACTTAGCAAGTAGATTTCAAGCAGGCATTATACTTGAAATGAGATAAGACCAAATTTGGTCTTGAATTGAGCATTTCACATTTTAGAGACCGGAGTTCAGAGGAAAGAGAAGCCAATTGAGGGTTTTGCTATCTCTCCATTTAGTTCAAGGTTTGTGATCAAGAGAAGGAAGGGAGCTAGGTTAGTATTTCAAGGAAATCAAGGTGGAAACCATCCTAACTCCTGTTGTTCATGTTGCAGGGTTAGGAAGAACCTAACTCTTCTCATTCATGTATTGCCTTGACCCAGAGTTAGTTGAGTGTTTGCTTTGATTTGGATTTGGGTTGTATGGATTCTCCGCTTTTGATTATTGAGGAAAGTCTAACTCATTTCGTTTTATTAGGGAGGAGCCTAACTCTTCCATCTTTGTCAATTTGTTTTTGAATTGGAGTTGTATTTGTCACACCCGATTCGGTCAAACCAGATAGCGAATGTAGGAGTTCGAGTGTGAGACTATATCTTTGGGACTCTTCTGTAGTTTTTTTAAAAATTTGAACTTGTATGTTGGTATACAAATAATTTTATAATAGCAAATCCCATTTTGTACACGAAAGAACTTCACCAGGAGTGGTATCCATCATCTACATATCTTGAGTCTCATTTACATATACAAAACTATACTTTTACATTTACAAATAGAGCGAGGACATCACTGTCGATCGACCCTACTGGTGTCTTGGCCATTTGTATGGAAGATCGCGGATGTCCTCCCTCTCTGTACCTCTGCAGTTGACCCTGCTAGAAGCTTGGTTGGTAGAGCAGCTATATCTTATCACGGTACATGCATTTATCATAGATCATAATAAACATTTAACAATAACGGATCTAGATAAAGATTCATATAACACATTTGTACTTATCTCGTAGGGCGCATGCTTATATAAATTTCCTGCCAAACGTATCGTACTAAACTATACATATACTTAGAGCGGAGTGCTTATCCATACTCATACTTATCATCTTGCTACTTTGACCCGGATCTCTCATAGAGATTCTGAGCTTATGCTTATCTGGAGATACTTATCGTCTTTGAATGCATATCTATCTCGGATCTCATTAGGAGTTCTGAACTTGTGCTTATACAAAGGTACCCTCAAATTTACCTCGAAATATACTGTAAACCATCATATACCCTCTGAAGGTCGCTTGTTTTAGGTGCCGTAGGTACCTCTGAGATAATAGGAACTTATTCTTATACTTTGCTGGACTTATAATTATTCATATCTTCGTAGGAGAATGCAGTGCTTGGGCCTTCTTTGAGTACACAGCAAATTTTCTACAGGGATAATACAGGAAACTTATTCTTATACTTTTCTCGGACTTATAATTATTCATATCTCTCGTAGGAGGTATGGTGTAGACCTTATTAGAGGTGCGTAGGTACTACGAAGATGTCTGAAACTTATTTTTATGCGGAAGTACATGGAAATTACTCGCATTCAATTCTCCCCAAAGACACCTTGTACTTGTATCGGGGACGTATACATATTCGGATCTCCCAAAGGACAGCATCTACTTGAACTTACATCCCATACTGTACTTATCCGGATCTCTTAGGAGTTCTGATTATAGGTACAGTAGTACCTCTGAGCAAACTTGTGCCAAGTATGCTTATACTCCCGGAGCATATCCTTGTCACCACGGATATTATACTTGTATTCACGGAGCTTATTTTATATTTGAGATCTGCCGCGCGGCACCAGGCACATACATATTACGGATCCTATAAGTCTTACGGATCTTATACTTGTATTCTGACTTATTCTTGTATTTGGATCTTATCTTGTATTCAAGACTTAATTGCCTCTGAAGCCACGGCGTACTCTTGAGTTTATCCTTATCAAGGGCCTCACGGAGTGCCTTACGTACTAATTTATACTTATCTGGTACGTAGATGCTCGCTGAACCTCACCTCTGAGGTACATGCCTACGAACTTGCTCCTTATACGGAGGTACCCGCCGTTACGATGCGATCAAAAAAGCGATATACATTTCTTTATTCTTATTCTTATTCGGTCCTTATCATATAAGCTGTTTTGACTATAGACCAATCATAAAAAATGGTAGGACCTGACACAATAAATGCGAGGAAGGTACAATCTGATCTTGGTGCACGTGGCCTAAGCTGAAGTCACGAATCGCGAGTGCGTCAGCGGCTGTCGAATGCAGTACTAAGCAGTCAGAAGTACTAATGCCAGCAAGATAAAGTGTCGTCGCACTAATGATGCGAAGTACTATAAATTGTGCCCACATAGCGGGGTGCCATGTCGTGTGTCGGTCTTGGTAGTTCTACAATTATATGTGATAATAATCATATATAATCTATTTTTTGACCGTCTACGAATAATTGGGGCATTCTTCGCGCATTATGTGTTCATATTGCCTTTCATATTTCATATTCATGTTTTAGGTTGTTTTCATATTTCATATCATTTCATGTTTCATGGTACATCTACACATATTGCATTTCCTATATTTTCTTGTTTCATTTTCGCCATACGGCATTTCATATCTTGTACCATATGTGTAGGCGCCTTCCCGACTCGGACCGTTTGGCGGATCGGAACGAGTCGGGTTCTACTAAAATCACTGAAATCATATCTTTGCGAGCTTGATTACAAAATTAAGACGACCATAAACATTTAACAAAATACGTTTAACTTTGGCAATGCATTTACAATGAAGGCATTCAAGCCTTTTCAAAATAGTTTACAAAAATAGTCCGGAGTTTCAAATTGTTTTTTCAAAATATCAATATCAAAGAAAACATGGAATAGTCTGCGTATGAACATACTCAGAAATTTCCCCTTCTTTATGACTCGACGCTCCTCGATCTTATAGGTCCGCCGATCACTATCTATCACGCGGTACCCGCGCATTGGTAACAATACGCTAAGCATTTTCATGCTTAGTGGTTCTATACAAATCCATTCCTCGCCTGTAATTTTAAATCAAACTTACAATTAAATAATCTTAACTTTCAATCTTTTGATGATCAATATAAATAAGTAATACATATACTTTGTTATATATATACAATAAGTTATAGTTCATTGATCATCCCATAAATACATTTTCATAATCAATATTTCTACAATCTCAACCAATTCAAATATGCTCATAAATTCAATTAAGTTCGACATTCAATTCACTCAAAATCAATTCAATTATGCCAATCAATTCTGTTATGCTAATCAATTCAGTTATGCCCTTAACGACTAACTCCTATGTCTTCGATATACAAGATATCGTGAGTCACGGCATTTGCCCTGCTGGCCGGGCAGCCGCAGATTAAATGGTTTCCGGAGTAACACAAGACGGGTCTCACAAGGTCACTGGTTATAAACAATCACAGTGAACACTACCGATACGATCCCTACCGGTCGCGATCGAGTGACATACCGCCAGTTCGCAGTGATCGCATTTGACCCTATTGGTATGCCAATCTATCCTTAATGCTAAATAAACGTTAACATTCTATTATGGTGTTCAAATCCTTTATAGCAAAATATAGTACAATATGTATCGCCTTGTATAAATAAATTTATTTCAATAATCATGCACTTTATATGCAAACATTTCACAATCACTTTTCTCAAATCAATTAAACTAATTCAATATGCTTTAGAACAAACATTTCAAATTTTGAAACGAGAATATGAGCAGTAGAACAAACCCAAAATCTTGCACTTTGATTCCAATCCTTGGAATCAACTCAGTTTGGTTTTTCCTCCTTGTCAGTCCCTATTCCAAAACCATTAAAGAACAACATTATCTCTAAGGTACTAGTAGTTTTGGTTATAGGATTGATTTTCGTAGATTAATATGATTTAAATTTGATAATGATATATATATATATATATATATATATATATATATATATATATATATATATATATATATATATATATATGTATTTTTGACTCCAACCCGGCTTTCCATAAAAGAGTCCAAGAATACCCGAATCGGGAGCTGACGGAAGAGTTATGACTGCTGGCGCCATAATGCTAGCCAACTCGAACTCGACGAGCTGACTTGACCTGGATGAGCTCGACTTCATCACCCCGGTCAAACATCTTCATCCTCAAGCATATGATCTGCATTATTGACTAATGGGCTTCTCTCTATAGAGTCTAAGAACACCAAACGGAGTTCGACGAAGAAGATAAGGATCTTCCTGGCTGGAAGTCATGCGAGCCAACCTGCATTTGAGCCGACCTGAACTAACGAGCTGACCTGACCTGGACGGTTTGATCTAACACCTCGGTCTGTCATCTAACATCCTCCCCTAGTATTATTAATGCATTCTTGACTCAATGGGCTTCCATAGAGTCCAAGAACACTCCAAATCGGAGTTCAAACGAAGGAGATATGACCTTCCAAGTTGGAGGTCAAACGTAATCAAACTCGAACTAGACGAGCTGATCTGACCTGACGCTCGATCTATCACCCGGTCTGACACTCCACATCCCCTCCTCAGGCATATCAATGTATTCTGACTCAACAATGGGCTTCCATAGAGTCCAAGAACACCCAAATCGGAGTCTCACGGCGGGATATGACTCAAGCTGAGGTCATACATACCAACTCACGAGCCGACCGAATCGGACGAGCTCGAGCCCCACAGACGCAGCCGAGCTCTTCAGGACGAGCCGAGCTCTTCAGGACGAGCCGAGCTCTTCAGGACGAGCCGACCTCTTCAGGATGAGCTGACCTCTACAGGATGACCTCTGCTGCATGACCTCTACAGGATGAGCTCTTCAGCCACTTCCCACCTGCCAATCGCTCAGAGTAAAGCATTCATAACTTTGTCTACAGGGGTCCGACCGAGAAATTCAAAAAGCCTAACATCAAGTTCATTGATGGGATATAACTTACTACAATGACTTACTTCTCCAAATTTCTTTATTTCGACTCCAAAACTCGCTCTAAGGTCCGAAGCAGCTGGACCTAATCGACAGAATCGACTCGACCGTATCTAGTCATCGATCTCTAAAAGGACCATAACTTAGTCTATAGAGGTCCTAATTGAGAAATTCAAAAGCCTAACATCAAGTTCATTGATGTGGCTACAATTTACTAGATGGACTCACTACCAAATTCCCTTCACTTCGTACCCAAAATTATCTCTAAGTCCGGCTAATGCAATGTGGCAGCTTCTCATGGTTTAAAATACAACCAAACACTCCCCTAAGGCAAGATAACCACCCAACAACCCTTAGGGTAGAAAATTACCCAAGTAGGAGAAGACCTACCTCTTGGATTTTGTCGAAGCTCCTCGATTCCGGTCTCTACTTACAGGTCTTGTCACGAGGAAGGATTTTCCCTCTTGCTTCGCCGGAGACCTATGGTCCGATCGTTGAAATCTAGAGAGTGAGGCTTCTCACTCACAAATATCCCCTTTTCTCTGTTTCCACTTTTTTATGGATCACTCTAAATCTTTTTTTTTTAAAAAAGAGGAAACTTCCTCCCACTTTCCTACATGCCACATGTGCTTTCCTTGATTTATTTCTTTATTTAACATATTTAGGTCCCTTGATTTAATGTGTGTAGTTTAAGTCTCACTATTATTTTCCACCTTACTCATTTTATTTCTCCTAATTTCACTTAAACATATAAACTTACTTACAATTGACCCTTAGATCCCATTTTACACAATTTCTATATTTTTCCTTTTTCATGGGTTTTATTTAAGTTCAATAATCATTTAATCAATATTCATCTAACAATTCCCGGAAAAATACCCCGAGTTGGCCCAATTATACCCGGAATATATAATAAATTTTATTATAAAAATTCTAGGGTATTTTTGGGGCGTTACAATATGACACTTATGTATTCACACATCATTCATGTATTTTTGTTCCTCTATGAATCTACTTTACTTAGAAATTGGAATCATTCCAATTTACTCATCCAAACTCAAGTTATGGCTTTTTCATGCCAAACTAGTCATTTTTCCCATTTTACACTAGGAACAGTTTAAAATACCCATATTCAGGGGTCTTAACTCCATATTTGACACTGGTTCTTGGTACTCCTTTGAAGCTAAGGTGCTAAGGGTTCTCCTCCAACCGGAATCACCCAAATCGGAGCACCGAAACTCAAGTTATGTCCTAAACAACCGAGACTACTCTATGCTCAAAACAGAACCAGAAATTGGCTTGCACATAGCCCCACTTTGAGTAAATTTTTGGGCCACATAGAGTCAGAATTTGAAGATAATTATTTGATAATGTTTGGTTCTCCTTGAAGTCTAGTTTAACTAGAAACTTAAATCACTCAAATCGGATAAGAAATGACCAAGTTATGGCTAAAATCGAACGGTCAAAAAATAGAGCAATGGAGTAGAGTCTTAGGTTAATGGAGACAGTGGTACCAGTACCACTGTTAGAGTACGGTACCGCCGCCAGTGTCGAAATGTGGTTTTTCTCCATTTTTCCATGCTTTGCTACCCAAAATCAACTCAATACTCTATATACGTCAAAACCACTCAAATTCATCTTGTAATCTCTATTTTACTCAAATCATCTTTCAATACTTATCTTTCTTCAAAAACCTTACATGAATTACTCCCAAAACCACTCTAAAATGGGTCATAACCCGTACATGGTCCAAACATAAAGGTTAGTAAGGGTTTGTTCTAAACCTTAACTCAATTACTTGCAATTAACCATGAATCCCGACCTCGGGGAGGATTCCTTATTTTTCTTGTACCATTTAGGGTTTTACCACCCCTATATTCAAGAAATCTAGGGTTGGGATGAAATCCTAACAAAACCCAAGGTTTGAAAACCATAGAAATCCCTACCATGGTCCCATTTATACATAATCCCATACAAGAATCCAAAGATCCATACCAAAAATCACAGAAATCCATACCTTTTTGCTCTTCCCTTCCTCTTCTCTTCTCTTCTTCTTCTCTTCCTCTTCCTCTCCTTGTTCTCCACGGTTTGCTCTCCCCCAAATGAGACCAAATTTGGTCTTAAATCAAATATCTCGCCTTAGGCCTTGTTTGGCTCCTAAAAACCCTTCTTTTTTTTGTTAAGTTTTCATTATTTCCTTTTAGTCCTTAGGTTCTTCTCTTTTTGCAAATCAACTTATGCCATATTCTAATTTAGCCCCTAGTCTTTCCCTTTTATGACCACTAGGTCCTCAAATGGTAAATTAAACATTTACCCTTTTGCTCTCACTATAAATTTTCGGGTTTCTCGTTTATTTCACGGTCGGGTTTAGCTATAATATCTGCTCAAAAGTAAGAAAACTGCAGGGTATATTTCGAGGTGATAGTATTGCTTTAGGTTCGTTTTTTTTTTTGGCTTGTGGGGTCTTAGGGCAAGAAGTGTAAAGGAATGTATAGGTTTTGAAGGGAGTGGCATCAAAGTTTTTTTCAAAAACCCATGTTTTTTATTTGGCCATAACTTGGCCTCTTGACCTCCAAATTGGATGATTTCAATTGGAGATGGTGCATAAGACTCATGGTTGAAAATGTCTAAAAAGAAATAGAGACCTAAATCAGTCCAAAAATAGCAACCATGTTGGTGTTTCCGAAATGGACCAAAATAGAGTCTAGAAACAGGAAAATTTCTAGGTTGTGTTATGTTTTTGTTTTAGTATAGCAGCCGTTAATTAAATCAAGTGGGTGATTAGGTTGGGAAAGAACTCCAAGAGGTAGAACTACAAAATTATAGAAGGTACCAAGCGGTAAACCTAACCCTAAGTTCCCTGTTTTTGAGACTGAAGTGAAAATACGAGTAAGTTGCTGGGTTATCCTTTGTTTTGGTACAGTTTTGGTGTTTTTGGCCATAAGTTAAGTTGTAATTATCCAAATGAGATGATTCCAATTTCTACTGAAAATAGATTCATAGAGATATCATTTCTTGAAGGAAGTTTAGGTAAAATATGACTTAGTTATTCCCAAAAATTTTTGCAAGTGAAGGTGTATTGGGTAGAAATCAACCCTAACCAGAAACCCAAGCATGCACGACTGATTTTTCTTTGTTTGTTCTCTGATTGTGACGTATTTGTGATAGATTAGGGGCTGGTAAAGATAAAACCTAAGCTAAGATCGGGATTCAAGGAATAGGAGTCAAGAATCGATAACCCTTTTTGTTTGTTCTTCACATTTCTCTTCTTGCTTCGGTTTTGTGTTTGCTATGTCATCAAAACTGAAAAGTTTTATATGAAATCTGCATATGTGCTCCGTTTTTAACCATATATGAATTGGTTGGGTTTAGTTAATTGAATTCAAGTGGATTACCATGAAATCTGCATGTGTGTTCTGGTTTGAACCATAAATAAATTGGTTTGAGTGTTGATTAATTGATTTCAAGTGGAAAAATGGGAAAAAAAAACGAAACACAAATGCAGCAAATTTTTGTAGCAAAATTCGTCGTGCCTTGTGAAATTCTGCTCCCTTACTTATTATTCTAGCCAAGTTCCGAACTATTAATTGACTCAAATTTTTTTTATGTAATTGAGTATCAACTTGTGTTATTGTGGAAATTATGTGTTTAATTGCCCTCTTAAATGTGTGGAAAGATTATTGATAAATGATCTGTCGAGTAAGCCGAACATAACAGTTCTGAAGTGTATGTATAAATGAATCAGTCGAATATGGTCATTATTATGAAAATGTGAATATAGGAATAGAGAATAAAATCTTACCAACTACTATGATAAATTATTAATGCCACTTAAGAAGAATGTTAAGCGGAAATCATGTCGAGTTAGGGATGGAATTAGTATACCCGATAAGGATAAATGTAGCAATCTTATGTGAATGATATATGATTGATAGTGACATCTGCGTCAGTAGCCAATCGGAACATTGCTCAGTAATGTACCTAAAAATGCAAATAAAAATAATAACGATCCGTAGCCAGCGAGGCAGTCTTGAGATTATTAAAAGTGTTAAACTTGCAATGACCAATGGGATTTGTGCTGGTGATTAGGTATCTATGCCTTTGGAAATTTGATTGGATTCGTTTTAAGGGCAAAATGGCTAACAAATGTATAAATTGTATGAATTGAGTTGTGACAAAAATACTAGTATAAGTAAACATGAAAAGTGTGAATCATTGTGTTTTTATATGCAAGATAAAATGATTGTATGTTAAACTATTATAAAATCATATATATATATATATATATTGCATGGATCACATGAACAAACGTTGAAATGTTGTTTGAAAATAAACATATTGGATGTAATTGAGATGATTAATTGAATGTATGTTACAAAGGCATGGAATGCCATTTTGTATCAATATGTTGTACTAAAGAATAAATATGGGCCATCTTGAAATGATATGATGTATATTTCTCATGTTAATGAATGTATTAGTGATGATATCATATATTCATATATAAGTATGTTTATATGAAATGTATTTTTGACAAAATGGTTTCATGCGGTCGGAGTGTCTTCGGTCCGGTTTGCAGTGAATTCGGACTCAGCGTGTCTCGAATTTGTCCTGGAAATTTACTCGAGACACTCATTCATCCGAAGCATTTGCTTGTGAGAGTGATCCGTCTTATCCATGTATCGGCGGTGAAGCCCGATGACTCACAGCGAGTTAGCTCGGGGCATTAGGCTTTGAAGGCCTCGGTGTGCGAGATTCTGATTGGATCATCCAACTTATTTCACTCTTTTTCTTTCTTTTTCTTACTTTTGCTTTTCTTTTCTTTTTTCTTTCTTTTTTACTTTTTCTTTTTCTTCTGTTTTTGCAAATTTTTCTATGGCTGAGGCCCATTGGCAGTCTTGTTTTAGAAGGTGTCCCATCACTTAAAAAGTTAAACCCTCTCAAGGAAAATTCAATTTCAGCAAGGTGGATCGAAACCAAGTTATACAAGCGAGATCTAGTGTGTGTGTGTGCATGCATACAAGTTCTCATAAGAAATAGCTTCTTGAAAATAATGGGGGTGACCAAACTAAGTCACCTGACTAATCATCACAAAGTTCTAAATCGAAGCAAATACTTAGTATCTAAATGATGGTTCCTAGATTTAATTCCAAAAATTTTGGTGTCCTCGAATAGGAAGCATAGCTTGATTCAGCTCCGATGAAACCTGAAAAAACCAAAAGAAAAAGCACATGTAAAGACACATTAACACAAGCATGCATAATGACTAACACAAGTAAACATAAACTAAGCAAATATGTAATGACACTAACAAGCAACTAACTAAACAAGACTAACACAAGTAAAAACATAAACTAATCAAATATGCAATGACACTAACAAGCAACTAACTAAACAAACTAACGGAAGCATAAACAAATACTAACAAAAACACAAGCGAAACACAAAAGAAACAATTAAAAGGATCAAGGTCAAAAAGACTAAAGCATACACAAGATAAACCAAACTCCAACCCATTTCCAACCCCAAACTCAAATATTTCATTGTCCTCAATGTAATAAAAACAAGTAAAGGCATAAGAGGACTCCCTTGATGATCAAAGTTAATCATCTCAGTGATCTCTATGGGATGGTGGTGCACTAGAGGTGTGGAGGGATAGGAGTTATGCTAGCTGCTGAGTGATCATGTCTTGATTCCTCAATATTGAGGCATTTTGGCCTTTGATCTCCTTTAGTTATTGGTTGAAGCTCACTTGAAGTTCTTGATGCTCATCCCAAAATGCATCCACTTTCTCTATAAGCAAAGCTATAGGATCATAGGAGGTAAAGGTTGATGCACCTCCATGATCAAGTGCAGGTTCATGAGCCTCCTTTTTATCTTCCTCTTCCTCCTCACTTATGGACTCATTATCGGAGTCCAGTGTTCTTTGGCTATGGGATCTTGGAACTCCCTTCTTCTTCCTCACCACTATTTCTTTAATAAGATGAAGCAAGTCTTCTTGATTTGAAACTTTTACCCTAGCTTGCTTACACAATTGGAAGATTAGGAAGGGGTGTCCTAATTTCATCCTCCCTTCCTTGTTGTACCAAATGGCATCTTTAATGATTGCTCCCATGTTAAATTTAATGTCTTGAAGAATGGCGTAGTTGAGGATGGCCCATTCTTTGGTAACTTCACAAACGTTTGTGCTTGGGAAGATCCTTGAAGTGATGAAGTGGTGCCATGTCTTGGGCACATAGATAAGATCCTTGGCATTTAAATTTACCACTTACCCTTCCGAATTTACTTTCCATTGGCCTTGCCCGTTAGTAAGGCATTTGATAATTTCCATGTAATTAGGTTCCGCATTTAACCTTTGGTATCCTTCATCACCCACATGTGGAATTTGGTAGAGGGCATTGATGGTGGTTTTATCAAATGGGACCCAAAATCCTCTCACCCAAACTTTCTTGTCCACTTGTTCACTTAGATTGGCATAGACCCCCCTTACCACCGCATTCACAACTGATTTTGGAAGCTTGCGAAGTTCGTGCCACTCTTTGTTAACTATGTCTTTCCGGAAAAAGTCATTCGGATGCTCAAACCCTTTCTCTTTGATGAAGTCTTTGTTCTTTGCTAGGAATGTGTATCTCCTTGAAGCTTAGAGGGTGACAAATTTCTCAGTGTCATACTCCTCTAGTACGGTCTTTGAGGCACTCTTGCTCAACCTTGCAATTGTAGGCATTGTCACCAAATCCAAAGTTGTATATTGCCACGCAATTACTTGTACTTCAGCCACAAACCAACCTGATTCACCCATAACTCAAAATACACCCCCTCATAAAGAATTGAACCCTTTTGAATTTAACTTAAGCAAATCACCAAACACATGGTCATCAACCTTAATCCATAAAGTGTTCCACACTATTTACAACCTTTAAGATCCTCCCAATACTAGCACACACTATCCTCAATAGTACAATAATCACAAACAACCTAAATAACCCAATGTATCCTACCAAAATCTTCAAAAATCACTTTAGATTTGTGAAGGTGCTTGAATTCACAATTGAAGATTGAATTAGGAGATAAGAGGATGGAGGAAGGGATAATGGAATGAGGATGGAATGTGTATTTGGGTGGGCAAAAATGGGATTTGATCTTCAATTTTGAAGAATGGTTGTTGGGGGATGGGAAATGTAGAGTATGCAACTGATGGAGGATTTTAAAAAATGAACCGTGATTAGCCTTAAAATAGGGTCACATCGCGACGTTTGGAAGACTTGTTTTAAATTATGCAGTCAACGTCATGACATCATAAGGGCACGTCACGACGTGATAGAGGGTTCTTTAAAATGTTGCAATCAAACGTCGTGACGTTTGAGTCGCACATTGCAACATGAAATAGGGTTGTTTTCTCCCTTGGAGACAACATCACGACGTGAGGTTTGATGAGTACACTTTGTACTCATTTTATCCCTACATTTTGGTTAGTTTTTAGAGTGTTTTTATCATATTAATAAGTGTTCTAATGTGTTTTTCATTCATATTTACATGTAGGTCCAATCTCGAGGCAGTGGAGCATTATGAAGTGAAAATAAGCTAAATTAGAGCAAGAAGCAGCGAAGTGCAAGAAATAGCCTTCACATTGCAACGTTAGCATGCACTCATGTTGCACTGTGGCTGAGAATTAAAGCCCAGATTAGCACCCGTACATCACGACGTGAAGCCCATCTACAACTTAGATTTCAGCCCATTCAAACTCATGCTCCGGGGAAGCCTTTAAGGAAAGACATTTTAGGGTTTTTAAAATATCGAGGATCAGAGGCAGGTGAGGATAAGAATAAGCCTCTAAGGTTTCTAACCTTAGGGCACAACTCTTTGGGAAGGAAGAAGATCAAAGAAATGAGAATCTCTTTATGTTTTTCTTCTCATCTTTGGTTGTATTTCTTCCCATTATGGACTGATTCTATTTTCTAGAGTTTTAGATGTAGTTAAGTTACGATTTATGTATTTGAAGATTTATTTGCTTTGTATTTGATATTTCTATCACATTTCTATTAATTGTTCTACTATAATCTTAATGCTTATTTATGATTTATCATCATTGATTCAATTTGTGGTTCAATTCGAGATTTGAGTAGTGAGTTGAATTAGACTTTTGTAAAACATCACATTTCACCATTGACAAGAGACTCTCATGGGTTTTATGTGGTAATTAGGGTTTCATGGGTTTATTGTGTCTTTGTACATAGTCCAATTCAGCCATTGATCTTTCATTGTCAGCTTGAACCATGGCTAAATCAGCTTAGGATCTTCTCAATTCAACCATGGTTTCCTCTATACTTGATTTGGCAATTTGAATTCGAGAATTTTCCATTTCAACCCTTGCTTTAGCCAATTCAGCCGTGGTTTCTTCTAAGCTTGATCTTTAGATTTGTGGAGAATGGAGAGTGTTTTCCCATGAAAGGCTCGAGTAATGGTCTCATCCAAAATTATAATTGTTTAAGTATGGGGTACCTCCATACTGAACATGATCCATATACTTATGTGGGTTCCATTCTTGACTCCTTGCTTTTTTATGTTGATCATTAGCTATTTGCCTCATTCTTAGTTGCTGAGTAAGGAGAGTCAATTTCAATTGTTAATTCCATGATAGGATCCATTGTGATTTAAACCTACAAAATAATAATAATAAAAAATAAAATAGACAAAAGAGAAAATAAAGATATAGACAACTAAAATGAAACAAACAAACAAACAAAAGAAATATTCAAAGTAAAGAAGAGCTACTTGGTATCAATATTAGTAAAATGTCTAATCCCCGGCAACGACGCCAAAAACTTGATAGGCACGAATGTGTGTATATAAAATAATATGACTATGTGCACAAGCGCACATGTCGCCTCAAGTAGTAAAGTGTGAAAAGTAAGAGTATCGTTCCCACAAAGATTAGGTTACTAAGTACTGGAATTAGAATAATCCTATATTTATTTGGATGATGGATCAACATGAAAATGAAAAGGAAAAGAACTAATAAACTGAATTCCTAAACTAACATGCAAATGATTGAAATAAAGATGGGAAAAACCTAGGGTTTAGATTTCAGTTAATTAATCCTTACGCATTAAGACCAATTCATTCCCAATTAATATTCTAATCACCTATTAATGGTAAGTCTTACTTTTGCATATGTGAATCTCTCTCGATAACCCAAAATCTACTCCTAGGGTTTAGGTATTTTGCATCTCTACTCAACCCTAAAACCCTAATTACCACACAAAACCCATGAGAATCTCTTGTCAATGGTGGATTGTGATGCTCTAATCATTGTCCAATTCAACTCCCACTTCTTAGAACTTGAATTGAACCACAAATCATGTCAATGGTAATTAATCATCAATAAGCATGAACAATAGAATATAACATTTGATAGAAATGCGACTAAAAAATCAAATAGAAAGTAAATAAGTGCTCAAATACTTAAATCATAATCAAACTACATCTAAAACCCTAGAAAACTAAAGTAGTTCATAATATGGAGAGATACAACCAAATAAAGGAGATAAAACATAAAGAATGATCCTCTTCCTCATCTTCAATCTTCCTTCTTCCCAATATGGGCTATGCCCTAGGGTTAGAAACCCTATGAGCTTATTCTGCTTCTCCCTTACAATCTATCCTTTGCTCTCATCACCTTCTATTTATATAGGATCTTCAAATGGGCTAGCTATGGGTTGAAGAGGGAGTTGGGCCGCAGGTGGATTAGTGATGTGTGAGGTGTCTTGGCTTGAAATCTCAGTCACGTCACAACGTCGCGGTTCTGACATCATGACGTGGAGAACCAACGTCGCAACATGAGGCTGGCAATTGACACTTCTTCATCTTTTACTCCTTTGCTCCAATTCAGCATCTTTTCACTTCATATTGCTCATTTACCTCGAGATTAGACCTACATACAAATACGAACAAAAAGTGTAGTAGAACACTTATTAAAATAGTAAAACGACACAAAAAACTACCTAAAATATGAGGATAAAATGAGCATATTACATACTCATCAATGATCTCCTTCAATCTGTTTGTGAGGGTCTTCAATATCACCTTGTAGGATATATTCCATAAACTGATCGGTCTAAGGTGAGAGATTTGTTTCGAGTGATCATTTTTAGGGATAAGAACAATTTGTTTGTCATTCATTCCCTCCGATAGGGATCTTATAGTCATTAAATCCATGGCAAAGCTACATAGGGATAGACCAACAATGTCCTAAGAATTATGATAAAACCCTACATGGATGTCGTCTACATCTAGAGAGTTGAAGGGAACCATATCAAAGAGAGCTTTTTCAATTTCATCATTTGTAAAAGGCTTCCTTAGGAGTAGGTTCTATTCCACTAATAGGGTGGCGAAACCATTAGGAATCCGAGCTCTTTATTCTCCTAGGTCTTCTTCATGGAAAAGGTTTATGTAATAATTATGTACCATCTTTTCTAATGAGGAGGTATTTGAAACCTAGTCACCATTAGCATTTTTGAGAAGCTCAATCATGTTCCCGTTTTTCCAAGTCGTCATAGATGCGTGGTAATATTTTGTATTTCTATCTTCTAAGGTGATCCATTCCTCTCGTGATCTTGGAAACTAAAGAAGTTCCTCCTGTTTGAGTACAAGGTCGAGTTCTGCATGAAGCTTACTCTCTAGTTTGATTAAGTGTCTCGCCCCTTGTTCAACAAGATGTTTTTTAATATCCTTCTCTAGCCTAGACTCTTTTCTTTTTTTTTGTGTATGATGCCAAAACATTCTTTGTTCCATTGCCTAAGTCTAGTTGCCAAAAGCTTAATGTTTTCTTTTAGGGGGTGTTAGGCCTATTTATGCTATGTAAAATGTGTATGCCTATGTGCACAAGTGCACGTGTAACCTCAAGTAGTATAGTGTAAAAAGTAAGAGTATTGTCTTCCAAGGATTAGCTATTAAGTACCGACTCTAATCTAGCTTATGCTCTATTTGGATGATAGAAAATCTGTAAAAGACACAAATTTAACTAAACTAACTCGCAAGAATCCTAAATTAACAAAGACTCAAGACTAAAAACCTTAGGGCATAGATTTCACCAATCCAAGCTTATATGAACCTCCTAACTCAATTAATCAATATTCATTTTATTATGTTGATGGAGATTTCACTAATACAATTGTGAATCTCTCTCTCTCGATAACTCACAACTTACCCCTAAGATTTAGGTATTTTGCATCTCTACTCAACCCCAAAACCCTAATAATGCAATACACTCAAGAAACCCCAATACCACACCTAATTTCACTTATATCTCTATCTCATGATAATTAGATGACATTTAATCCATTGTCTAATTCAATCCTCACTTCTCAGATCTTGAATCGAACCACAAATCATGTAAATATTAGCCAAATACCCATAAGAAATAAGAATAAAAAGAAATACTCAACATATATATGGAACAAGGCATTAATCAATAGAGATTAGGAGAATTCATACATTCAAGTCTTCGCTACATTTAAGCCCTAAGAAAACTAACTAAAACATGATTGGAAAAGGAATTACAACCGTGAAAAGAGAGAAAAACAGAGATAACGAGAGAGAATAAACATATTAGAGTGAAAGCCCTTTCTCATCTTTCCATCTTCTTCTTCTTCCTCTTAAAGAAAGCTTCTCATCTTTCAAGAATAATTCCCTAGGGTGTTTCCACCCAAAAGAACTCCTAAAAATGTAAAAATAACTGTTTATATAGTTCCAAGGGAAATGGGCCTCAAAAAGGGCTAAAAAAATCACATTTTGGGCCCCCAACATCGTGTAGTCGTGATCGCAGCTATTCAAGGTCACGATCACACCGAAGCCTTCTTTGAAGCAGGAAATGGTCTATGGTCGCGACCATGAAAATCTGTGGTCATGACTATGGTTTATATTAGCAATTCAAATTTCTATACCCAACTTCCCAAGGTCATAACTTTCTTGCCGGGACTTCAAATTTAGTGTTCTTGGTACCGTTGGAAAGCTCTTGAAGTGAAGAATCCATCCATATAAAGCTTGATTCCATTTGAGGTCATCTTATAGCTGAAAAGGTCAAAATACAGTAGCTTTTGTTGCATGTTGTAGACACAAAACATAGAGATAAAATTAGTATAAAATATACTCATCAAGAGGGTCGCTAAATTCCACTGATTCTACCTAACAGTCTGAAACCTCGGGTGGGTAAGCCATGTAGCTTGAAATCTAATCGGGGTTTATAATATATAGGTTTCTCTCTATTGCATCTGACTAGAATTGGGCAATGATATGAGTTGAGTTTGGGGAGGTTGGTAACTGAAGCATTGGGGAAAGCCATTTGCCAATCTACATTACATAAGGCTCGATCAAGGCAAGCTCCTTGAAAAGTTGAAGGAGATTTTCCCCTAGTCTAGGTAAGCTTTGGTCCTATAAATCCCATGTTTATAAGCCCATTGTCAAAGATCCACTTTGTGAAGACAAAGCATCTCTATTGTTCCAGCTTTCTGCCGTTTGAAACCTCCTCCAAACTAGTTACGAAGTTGAAATCTCTAACAATAATCTAGAATGTTGTTTGGTGCATCAACTTCTAGTTGGTCCTCCCAAATAAATCTTCTTAAGGAGTGGTTGGGGCTCCCATAAATAATGGAAAAGAGCAATGGTTGTGTACCTTCATGGATTATTTGCATGTGGATAAACTAGGGGTGAGTTTTAATAACTTCAACCAATGACTAATCCTTCCAAAGAACCCATATTCCACCGCTAAATCCCAATGCTTCAACCCAAATCCAATGATCAAACCCCAAACTGTTGCAGATAACATCAACCTAAACTCCACTAACTCTTGTTTCCAGCAAACCCAAAATACCAAGCTTGTCCCTACAGAGAAGATCCTTTAAGGTGCGTAAGAAGCTTCTAGAGGCCGCACCATTGCAGTTCCAAACTAATATGTCCATAAAGAAGATGAGAAAATGATGAGTAAATTTTCTACACATATTATCTTCATGTTTTGCATTCCATTTTGATGTTTTAAACATGATTATGAGTGTTTATTGATTGAATTTCTCATTTTATTGATTAGGTAAGCTTTAGGGGATCAACAAGCGAAATGAGTCTGAAAAAGGAAGCAAAAAGGCCAAAGCCAAAAAATTTGTCAATCACTTCCAAAGATTGCAAAAATTTGGCAATCACTCCTAGTGATTGCGAAAATATGGCAGTCACTCCTGGTGATTATGAAAATTTTGCACTGCAATCAGTTTGCCTCTATTAGAGTTCGCAATCACTTAAGGTGAATGTGAAAATTTGGCAATTGCCCCAAGTAAATGAGAAAATCATGAATTTTTCCCAAATAAGGAAGAATTTCTATTTCTTTTCATTTTTAAAACCTAATCTCGCTTTGTAATGGGTATGTGACCCTGTGAGAAGACAATAATGCCCCCAAATTGTATTTTTCGCTCCTATACATAAGCTCAAGAGAGGAGAAAGACGAGGAGGTTCCTTTTTGGGTGGAGACACTTTAGGGCCCTTAGAGAGGATTTTTCGAGATTGAAGACAGTTCTTGGAGGCGCACTTAGACGAGAGATCGTGGAGATGATGACAATTCATCCTCATTCCAAGTTTCTTCTCTTCCTTTTGTTTTCTTTCTTTTAGGATGTTTTAGGTTACTTTTCTAGGGTTTTGATGTAACCTGACAATGAACAATGGATTAAGGTTTTGGTTTGTAATCTTTTGATGTTTAAACTCTTATATATTGAGTATTTCATTCTTCTCTTAATGCTTGTGAGTAGTTGGCCACTATATGCATGATTTGTGATTCATTATGAGACTGAGAGGTGATTATTAAGTTAGACCATGATTGAAATGCTATATGATTGTCATAGAATGGAGATATTTATGAAATCATGTGTGGTTTATGGATTTTTGGGCTTAAGGCATTCTTGGAATCTAGGGTTTGAGGTAGAGATGCAATAACTTGTTTCTAATAATAGATTGTTGATGTTTGAGAAAGACGAACAATTACCCTTGATAAATCTATCATCAATATGAGAGTTTAAAGGTCATTAGAATGAATTGAACCCCTTCACTGGGATTGGTTACGTGAAATCATAATCTTAGGTTTCTTTATTGAGTCTTGAGTCATTATTGATAATTTAGGGTTTTCACTGTATTATTTCGTTTCATATTTTTAAGTCCAAAACCTAATTTTCATCCATACAAATAAAGCATGCCAGATTAGAATTGCTACTTAATGAAGACACCGTCATGGTTCGACACTACTTACGACTTTATTATGCACAAGATATAAAATCTCACAACAGAAAAAAAAAAAAAAAAAAAAAAAAAAAAAAAAAGAGTTCACATTTGTCATACCTTTTCACCGAAGAACAACCTCACTTAGGGAAACCGACTTGTTGCTTTTCTGTCCTTCCCTATGGAGTCAGGACTGTTGATACCTCCATCCTTTCTGAGTATGGTGGGGTTCCCCTCTCCTTGTCAACTCCTAGTTTCAATAGATCTTTTCCCTCAATTCCTGTCATTGTAGTATTTTTCTAGTGGACTGTGATGGTGCTATGAGAAGATTAGTTGCAAAAGAGCCTCATGAAGTGTAGCAGAACTCTCCCATGCCTGCTCGTAGGAAGAAGATCGACCCACCGGGAGAGAGTGTACAAGAAGGCTCAAGGATTCTTATGGAAACAAGGCTTAAAGACGTCAAGATAATTGTTGAGGAGCAAAGAAGCAACTCTGCCAAGGACAAATGAGGCCTTTCCTTTTGAGATAAACTATTGGGGATATCATTGATGCCATGAACGATGACTCGGAGTAATGGGTTTCAAACGACGAGGATTAGGCTATTGATGAGGACATGGACATTGATTGCTCTACCATGGTGTTGTTAAAGACGGAGAAGATTAGAATCCTCAAACCTTGGAAACAATTGTTGCTAGTTGTTAAGAAGGAGCATCGGTTATAAAATTCTCCTAGAAAATCATGACTTTGAGGCCAAAGATGTATTCTAATCTAGCTATTATGGATAATGATTCTTCTTATCCAGTTCTCTTCCCCGGATGACTAAGTGAGTTTGCAAAGCATCGTAGGACCCTGAATGGTGTCTAAATCCACACTTAATGTTTGACTGTGTAAACGTTTTTTCAACTTGGAACAAGATACTCTCTACAACCTATTGGTTTGAGTTTGTATTCTAGGACTCTCGATTGAGTGTTACGATCACAATTTTTTAATGAAGTTGGGCTCGAAGATAAGGAAACCCATTCGAGTGGACGAGGCTATCTGTAACACCCCGAAATATACCCTAGTCGTTTTCGATATGTTTAGGGTATTTTGTAAGCATAATTTGACTGTTTTGTGAGTTAAATGCGAAACACGGGAACGAGAATTCGAAATTTATATACATTCTAAGGACAATTTTGTAATTGGTCCAAAAAGGCTTAAAAGTCATTAATTAAGAGATTATGGCCAATACAATTTCAACTTGAAATACAAATGGTCAAACATGGAGGGACCTTTTTTGCAAATAGGCAACTTAACCCAAAATGGGTTTTGAGGCCAAACATGGCCTTAGAAAAACACGTGGGTTTTAAAGACCAATTAATTCCATGTTTTGGGAGAGGAGACAAACCGTGAAGAGAAGAAGAGAGGAGGAAGAGTAAGAAGAGAAGAGGGAAGAAGAAGAGAAGCAAGATCAAGCCAAAAAGGTATGGAAACTAACTTTGGCTATGGATTCTAAGAGACATTATGTATGAATTGCCATGCTGTGGTTGGTTAGGTAGTTTGTCCCCAAAAACATGGGGCTTTATAGGGTTTCATCTTAACCCAAAATGATGGCAAGCAAGGTGGTAAAACCTCATATGGCATGAAGTCATGAAATCCTCTCTTGATAGATGAATTCATGGTTAATTGAGAGTACTGAATTAGTGGTTGTAATAAACCCTAACTAAACATCATGTTTGGTTTGAGGATGGATCATAACCCATGTGGGAATGATTTTGGGAAAATTTATGGAAAGATTTTGAAAGAAGATAAGAAATGAAAAGTATAATCAATAGAAAAGAGATTCCAAGGTGAATTGGAATGATTTAGCGTATAAGGAAGTATAGATTTGTTCGGGGATGGAAAGCACGAAAACGGGAGAAAATACACATTCTAGTAATTTGAGATTCTGTACTGGTACACTTTGAGCTTGTACCGGTACAATTTCGGTTCTGGTCATTTGGTTGAACTTTAAAATTCCAAGATTGTTAGACATGTACCGGTACAACCTCATTCTGGCTTTCCCAAGCTTTCGAATTCAGTTTTCGTATTTTACCATATAACTTCCCCTCATTTTGTCCGATTTGGAGGATTTAAGTGGCTACGCAAAATAGGACTAAGGAAAACAAAACTTAAAGAATAGGTCAGCCAAATTCTGATCCTAAGTGGTCTAAAAATTCACTAAAGTAGGACCATGTAAAACCAAATTCTGGTTCCAAATGAACATAGAGAACCGGGGTTGTTTCGACGTAATCCTAGTTCCAAAAGTTCAATTGGTGATTCCAGTTGGAATAGAACCTAGCAATCTTAGCTATAGGAGCACAAAGAACCAATGTGTAATATGGAGACAAGGCACTGAAAATTAATATTGCAAACTGTTCTCGGTAAAATCTGTATCAATTAGTTGGTATGAAAATTGCACCCTGGAGTTTGCATGATCCGATTGGATTATCTACCCCTAAGAAACGATGCATCGAGGACAAGAATACATGAATGATGTGTGTGGATAGGCATCATATCGTACAAGTATCTCGAAATGCCATAAGGAATAGGCATGAAACCTGAAAAACTTAACTCGAAACACTTAACATGAACATGAATATGAAAACAAGATGTCACAGATCATGCACGTAGATTAAGAAAGGTTATAAGTCTTCAAAGACATACGATCATACGAATGTACTATGACCAAAGCACGAATGAGCGTGGGATTTTCTCCCGATTAGTACTCAGATATCCCGATTAGTGTCGGGCACTTCGATTAGTACTTCTGGCATTCTCGACAGTGCTACCTTCAGACTCCTCGCTCGCACTGTACTCCCGCCGTGCCAGGCACCTCAGCATCATATCGCACCTTCAAAATTTATCGTATCAAGGCCCCATCATTTATAATCGGGTCTAGGTAGCCTGCGCGTGATATGATAAGACATTAATAAAGAATAAGATAAAGATCTCAAAGTACCTCCAGATTCGTTCGCAGTACCCACAGGTACCCCCGTGATCCGATTAAGCTCAGAAGACCTGCTACATTCCTCAGACTGACAGGTTCTCCGTAGCACTCTGGGCACTTCAGATCTCGACAGCCTCCTGCAGTTATCCACTGTACCAGATTTCATCAAGTTCTCGTAGTACCCACAAAATTCCCCAGATTTTCGATTAAGTTCCAGCACCCACCCGTACTCCGTATCCGACAAGTCCCTGCCTCCCATTAAGTCCCTGTAAAGCACTCTCTCCGTACCCCGCACCGAACAAGTTCGCATACTCCACGGGTACTCAGACCGACAACCCTTGTCTCATAAGTCCTCGCACCGATAAGTCCTCAGATCCGAGCAAGTCATGTATCCGAGTAAGTCCCGCATCCTGATAACCCCAGATCCGACAAATTCCTCGTAGCACTCCACGCATCAGAATCGATTAAGTTCTATGGTACCTATGGGTACTCCTGTATTTGATAAGTTCTATAGTACCCACCGGTACTCCTCGTGACGCGAACATAGCGGCGTTCAGATCACCCACTCGTACCTCGTGATCCCAGAAAATAAGTACATGACTATTACGATTCCAGACTCGCTATGGACTAATGTCCATACCGATAGTACCAAGACGCCCGATCCGACCGCATGTGATAGATTATGATGGAAATCTTGACTCCATGTACTTCACGGCGCCTTCACAAGGGATAAGATCCGTAAGATGCGTGCTCCATACACCGCAGGTTCCACAACAAGAGTGGGTTCGTAAGATCGCGTGATGAAGTTCCGTGAAGATCGCATAAGTTCGCAAGTGACTAGTGCCAAGTTCTGCAAGACAAGTATATACTCGTGAAGTCATGTATGTAAGATCTGAAATGGATGGTGCTCCTAATACATGTATAAAACCTAAATACATGTATATGTCTGCACACAAAGATAAGATCCAAATAATGTAATATACCAGAGTACAAGCAAGATGCTAAGTACCAAGATAAGTTTTGTAGTACTTAAGCAAGTACTGTATAAGAACAAGTTCCTTCGAATACCGCACACGCCCGTGAATCGTGATACCTACTCGGGCACCCAACTAGTGTAAGTCCCGTATAAGAATAAGTTCCTCGTAACCCACTCGGAGTCCCGAATAAACATAAGTCAAGCTAAGTCTAAGTTCCTCAGAACTCCTACGGAGTCCCGACAAACATGTCTGCTATATAAGTTCTCAGAATTCCTACTCTGAGTCCCAAATAAGCAAGTCCGCAAGATAAGCTCAACTCCTACGAGCCCTCATCAAAACATGTCTGCTATATGCTCCCAGAATTCCTACTTCGAGTCCCGAATAAACATGTTGTTATGGGCATAAGTTCTCGCATAAGAATAAGATCCGTAACCCTACTTCCGGGAGATCTAAATAAGCGTAAGCCTCGTTATAAGAAGAAGTACTTCAGATAAGCCCAAGTAATATAAAATGCATGAAATTTATATTATCTCGTGTTATCATGATGCTGAAGTTAACGCAGATATGCATAAGAATGTTTCTCACTTAAGCTTAAAGCTTAGCACTGGTTTTTAATCCGTAGGTACGTAAGAAGACGTCGAAGAACATCCGCATACAAACGCCAATACATTTGTAAGGGTTCACTACATGTGTTCCGTGTTTTGATTGCAACGTAAAAGTAAAGTTTTGTATTTGTAAATGGACCCTAGCCATATGTATATAATACTTGATTCGTTATAGGATGTGGGCCATAACCTACGTGTACCAAGGTTGGCTTTAAAAAAAAAAAAAAAAAAAAAAAAAAATCGTAAAGAGTCTCGGGCCTCTGAAGTCTCGCACTCGAATCCTCGGTTCAGATCCGCTGACCTGGGCTCTGACTGGATTCGGATGTGTGACACTATTTGGGTACAATATCAAGAGGATGTTTTGCTCACATATGTGTAGAGCTAGATCTTTCCAAGCCCTTACTGTTAGAGCTGGTAAACGAGTTAACCCAACCAATTTTAAGATAGCCTATTCGAGATGCGGGCCAAACAGGGTGGGTTAATTTGACCCATTTCTATTTGCGCTAATTTTCGACCAACCCAACCTAGCCCATGCGGGTTGCGGGCCAAAACCTTAAAAAATGCTAAAAAAATTAATTTTATAAATTCATCATTCTTCAAATAATATATAAATATATAATATTAATTAATATATAAAATGGTTGAGTCTAAACAATATAATAATAGTAAACAAACTTAAATAAATAAATAATGCTAAAACACTGTAGTGAGTACCATAACCTTTAGACTTAGACCCCACTACTCAATAGGCCTAGTGCCTACGTTGGCCCGCCGCCTAGCTAGCATCATGCAGCGGCCCAAGCCGGTTTGTCGTATTAAAACCATGCGGGAACTAACCCGACGGAAAAGTTTTAAACCTTGTCTAAGATCTCGAGTACCCCAATCGACCATCCTACCACATATGGGAAGTTCATTATGGATAATACAAAAAAGATATTTATCCACGGATCTCCAAGTATCCAAATCTGATATGTCTTAAAAACATAAATCCTTAATAATAGATAATTAGTCCTTGATAAGGAAATAGTGATTTTTTTCACAAAAATCACGAGATTATCTTCCCTATAATCAAGGAGAAATTCGAGTATAAAACATAAAGACTCCCCATGAGGGAAATGTATGAAACTTGCCCTAGAATGAATCAGGTGCTTGCTGTTTTCACGTGCTATTTATATCAGTTAGGATTCAAAGACAAGCATGAAGAAATCAATGGAATTAGAACTTTAGTGCGTAAAAGGGCGTATATAGAAGCCTTGCCAATTTTGCAAGGGTCGCTGAATTTTCGCAAATTCCATGCTAAAAATTCGGCAGAGCAAATTTAGCAGTTTACACCCTTTGCACCCCTTGGTTTCCTCCCCATTTTTCCCTTTCTGTAATACTATTAAGCCATTATTCTGTAATTTGTATAGCTAAGAGTGGTTGAAAAGCCCACATACAAGACTTTGTACGTAGCTTTTCATTATTTAGTTTTTTGGGTTTTTAGGAGCTTGGGACGGAAGCTCCCGTTTTCTTTCAGTTTCTCTCATTTTCTCACTATCCAACACCCTCCGGCGACAACCGTATGACGATTTCGCTAAACCCTTCCTCCTTGAAGTAGAAGGCCATCGAATGAAGGGAACCCAAGGTAAATATCCAAGGGTTTCTGCTTTCACGTAGGTATTCACCGTCAATACTGTTCTTCTTTCAACTTGAAGCCATTCCTTCAACCATCTTTAATGATCGCATTTGGTAAGCTTTCAAAGGCTCATCGGATGCTTTAAATGCCAGATCCAAATGACATAAATTAAGTAGTTATCATTTATGAGCCATTGGAAGGTGACTCAATGAGACTTTGTTTTAAATACTGAGAGCATTAATGGCCACTGAATGCCATTTTCAAAGATATTTAATGAGGGGTAGTTTTTATGGCTAAATGAAGATCCGGTTTGGGAGATAACTATAGGTCATCCTCCCAAACGCGAGGAAAAGAGCCCATGAAACCCTCATTTGCCCTAGGAACCTAAGCCTAGTGACCTAACACTTCAAGGATTTCTATTTTATATTTAACTCATTTTACTTTTAGTTCTCAACACAAAAATCCTCACTTTTTATGAAAACCCCAAATCCAAAATGAACTCACCGTTTCTTAAACTTCCTTGATTAGCCATTTCCACGAAGAAAACCCATCCCTGTGGACGATCCTAGAGCCACTATACTGCAGTAGCAATGCTACAACAGTAGGAGCTATTAGGTATAAATTTTGTTGATTTAGGATACCCTACGGGCTACAAATCACTCCAACTACCCTAACTCCCTTCTTTCTCTTCTCCACCCTTTTGTTGACTTAATCATTAGAGAGGCGACTAGCACCCCGCCATCGGACCCCTTTTTTTGCAGGTTTATATCGCGTTATTGATCCTTGGAGGTCAGACCATCCAAGTAACGACAATTAGCGCCGTTTGTGGGAATCGAACAAAAAGTCTCATCAACGACGTGCTAACTCTGCCCAACGACCATCCAAGAGTCTGCCGCTCCGCAGTCTACTGCTCTTCCACATCTGAGCTTCGATCCGACACTGCTTGTAATGACCAAGAACCCTGATCCAGTCACCCAAGATCACTCCTTCATTAAGGCCAAGGCATGGAGAAGAAATAGGAAGAGCTTCAAGACATGGAGAAGAAACGGGAAGAGTAAGCAAGAAAGATGAGGGAATTATGGGATCGCGGTGAACATCTACAGCATGAAAACGATCATTTACGGGCCTAGGCATAAAAAAAAGCGTGACCTTGGCGAAAGAGACATGCAAGACAGTGGTCAAGCAAGGACTCGACCGCTCGCGATAAAGGAAAGGAGCTTATAGTCCATTTCGATGTAGATACCCTAGCAGACGATGAGTTGTCCTCGGGCAGCTCGCCAAACCTCTCCCCAACAAAAGTAGCATGGCCAGGTCGCGCCAGAGACACTCGCATCGCCCGGCATTTAGAAATGTCGATACTGGCACGTTTCGCCGGGCAAGAAGAGAAACAGGCCAAGGGCAGAACCAGCCAAACAAAGTGCCCGAGAACGCGTCTGCATTACCCACAGGCATAGTGCGCCCATACAACCAGTATACCCCACCTTCAGTACAAGACTTACACTCTACATACTGCCTGTAGCAACAATTCGGAGTCCCGATGACATGCTCTCCTCGTACCTAGGGCGGCACATTCTCGACTACGAGCCACCCCGCGGGTTCGCCATATCAGCTTTCACTATGTTTAACGACTCTACTAACCCTTATGATCATATGTTCCATTACAATCAAGAGATGACTTTGAATGCTGGCAATGACCTTCTGCTATGCAAAGTTTTGTTGGCTAGTTTGCGAGGCCCCGCACTAGCCTGGTTTCACAAGCTCCTACGAAACTCAATAACACGCTTTAAGGAACTTTGGGGCTATCCACAACACCTATGCCTGCATCAAAAAGGAAAGAGCAGTTCCCAAACTATTTTGAAACACGAAGAAGAGTCCATACGGGACTTCACAATGAGGTTCGGGCAAGCCGTCTAACAAATAGAATTTTACAGTATGGATGTAGTCCTTCAGAACTTCAAGAGAAGCTTCGGGCCATCCACTCCCTTATTCCACTTGTTATCTCTAGACCCGCCAACAAATTAGCGTGAAGAGTTATACAGAGAAAACAACATTCAACGCCGGAGGACAATATCCGTAGCAAACTCGTGCATACCATGATCGCAAACCAACACGCTGAGAAAGATAGGCCGACGGGAAAGAACTCCATGATGGGGTATGTGGAAATCGTCCAGGCGGTAGGACGTTGGCCCATAGAGCCCATACTCAAGGCTACTATTGGCCAACCATGCGCACAAATGTAGTTATCTATGTCAGCGGTAGACTGCCGCTTAGCGACATGCCCCGCTTCAGCGTACCCACCAAGACCTAACGATCATAACAAGCCCCTCGTCTCACTGGGAAATGAACATCAGGGCCATTGCCTACCGCCTCGGCTCGTAAGAGCTATTACTCGTCAGTTGCCACCAACTATTTTCTCAAGAAATGGATGTGGCCAAGCCTTCGTATCCATCAAAGATAAAGAGGTTGTTCAGTTTGTATGGAAGAACATTGTGTGCAGGTTTGAAATACCCCAATTGATTATAACCGACAATGGGTCATAATTCGATAACCGGGTATACATAAATTTTTACAGCAAATTGAAAATAAAAAACTTGTACTCGACCCCACGGTGCCCATAGAGCAACGACTAGGCAGAAACATCTAATAAGACTCTCTTATCAGCTTTGAAAAAATGCCTACATTTAGCCAAAGGAAAGTGGGTAGATGAACTACCAAGGGTTTTATGGGCCTACGAATCCACCAGCCCGCGATCGGGTATATCACCTGATTGCCCTCACATATACGAAGCCATCATCCCCACAAGAACTGAATGCCCAATCGTACGAACGTAAATTTGAGAAAGCAAATGCCGAAGCCGTAGCCAAAGATCTAGACACGACTGACGAACTCTAGGAAACGGTAGCTTTGAGTATAGCGTTATAATTAGTAGAGATCGATTAAACTTGCACACAACTGACGTGGTAAAAGTCACAAGACATTCCTAGTCAAGAATTAGTCTTAAGAAGGGTCTTTTGGAAAACACGTGTCAACTCCAGCAGATTTAGTTCCAATCCAATCGGGAAGGCCATACATGGTAGTTCGAGCAGAACAACAGTCTTATGTTATAAGTCGATTCGGATCACAGGCCTCGGATGTGGAATGTCATGCACCTTTAGAAGTATTATCAATAGTGTTTTCTTTGAGGATACTATCATCAATAAAGATTATCTTTTAGACATTTCCTCTGAAAGCCTATAATTGCTTCTCTTCAAAAGCCCATATATGGTTGTTTCATTCCGCTGCATTTTTAAAGTTCGTATATGGTCAGTTGGTCCCATCGACATTTTTAAAAGCCCAGATATGGTTGTTATCCTACTGACATTTTTAAAAGCCCATATATGGTTACTGTGATAGCTGAATTTTTAAAAGCCTAGATATGGTTGTTGTCTTGCTGGCGTTTTTAAAAGCCCATAAGATGTTGTGCTTTGCCGGCTTTTCTAAAAGCCTTATACGGCCACACCTCGCTTGCATTTTTAATAATTCAGACATGGTTGTTGCCCTATTGGCATTTTTTAAACAAAAAAAAGAGGCCTAGGATATGGCTGTGTTGTCCGCCGACATTTTAAAACCGAGTACGCCCGCACTCCTACCCAAGACCACAAAAGTCCGTGATAAGATCGATATCCCCATCACACTTATAAAGCCTCGACTGGAAGGGTCGCACCCTACCAACACTTACAAAAGTCCAGATAAGGTTGATATCCTATTGGCACTTATAAAAGCCTGGGTATGGCTGCTACCCTGCCGACACTTTCAAAAGATCAGATTTGAGTCTTAGCCTACTGGCACTTTCAAAGTTCAGATGAGGCTCCCAATCGGCTGGAACTTTCAAAAGACCAAACTATGTCTCTATGCCTGCTGACACTTTCTAAAGCCCAAACTTATGGCTCCAAGCTTACTGGCACTTTCAAAAGTCCAGCCTTGTGGCTCCTAGCCCACTGGCGCATGTTTAAACACAGCAATGGCTCTCAGCCTATGGACTAGAGTACAGGTCTAAAACGGTGCTGGCCTATGTGCAAACCCTCGCTATGATGCACCCGGCGACTATCTCTTTAATGGCTGCTGGGACTAGGGGGCACCTAGGGTTCACAAAGAGCCCTAGAGTGAAGTTCAGTGCTTTGGCACCAACTCCGCTACACTACAGCCTACGGCGCATCCATCGCCAGTAAACTAAAGAAGAAGGTTGAGACATAGCATCTTCTTCCTCAACAGTCACTGTAGACGGGGGGTCCACCCAATCCACGAAGACCTACTAGTCCCGCACCAACAGCCTTGATTTGTTCTACCTTCTTTGCCTTCTTTCACTTCACCATCTGGGGGGCAAGGGCTATGAGTCTTGTTCTCCCAAAGGTGACTGACGGCCGCACTTGCCAACCAAGGCCCCTTCAAGACCCGGCCAGCTCCCTGCCGACTCCCCAAGCCGGGAAGAGCTTAGCCTGATCGACTCTCAAAAGATCAACAAGAACAAAATGTTCACCCTCGACGCTATCTCCTAGCAGTGATGAGAGACGACTCAGACTATGTAAGGAAGATTATAAGCATAGAATAGCTGTACTGGAGCCTAACTCCCGCAAGTTCTTCTATTGATAAGAGGAGCTCGCTGCGCCCTCCTGCGATCTCGAGCAACCGACTAACGCTGAGACATCTGCCTCACACGCGCTTCAGATCCAAATGATGCGCCGCCAAGGCACACATTAATCTCTCAACCCTTCAATTTTCTCCACCTGTTTAAAATGATTTTCCTCGATCAAAGAAGCACCAACCTTCCGCCGAGAAAAGTAAGCAAATATCAAGGAAAGGTTCACCTTTTGCACCTAAACCCACTACTTAATAGGCCTAACACCTGTGCTAGCCCACCGCCTACCTCCGCATCATACCGCCTGGGGCCACCCCACAGATACAAAACTATGCAGAACTAACCGTGACGAGTTTAAACCCATTTAGGATCCCGGTCCTCCAACCTACTATCCTACCGCGATATGAAGTTCGCTATGATAATACAAAATATATTTATCCACCCGGGATCTCCTAGGTATCCAAATGATATCGCTCTCAAAACAAATTTAATAAGAGAGAATTATTATTTGATAAGGAAAGAGAGATTTTATCACCAAAATCACGAGATTATATTCCCTAAAATCAAGGAGAAATTCAAGTATAAAATAGAAAGACTCCCCACGAGAGAAAGTTATGAAACTTCAACTGCAGTAACTCCCTTCTTTCTCTTCTCCACCCTTTTACTGACTTAATCATCGGAGAAGAGGCTGACACACCACCATCGGACCCCCTTTTTTGCAAGTTTATATCACGCTGCTGATTCCCTGGAGGTCAGACGATCCAGATAACGACAACTGTTATAACTAAAGTACCAAACTAACTAGCTAAATAGTACAAAAACAATAAAGTAACAACTTAATAATATATTTGAAAAAAACAACTTCAAAATATCAAATGAAATCTCATATGTCTCTAATATTCATCATCATCCTCATTATATCCAATAATAACATGTGACTCTACATTAGAAAAATGTACATCCTCAATGGTGGTTGAGTTATTATCATTTATTAATTAATTTAGAATGTTAATAACATAAATTTCATTTATGTTTGAAATACATTTTTTTTTTCCAAAACTGTATCTTAATCGTATAATAATGAAATATCATATTTTTTTGAAAATTCATCTTACTAAAATATATAATCATATTATAAAATAAATTAGTATATAGTCATTTGTTAATTATTGTTAAAATAACATACTTTGAGTTATTAAAAACATATTTCAATATTAAAATCGACTTATTTAATTCAAATGTATTCCATAAATTTTCATACGTGATTTTTTAAATATTAAATTATCGTATAAATTTTATTAAGTCATACATTTAGAAATTGAAAATAAAATAGTTAAACAACAAAGTTTAATATATTAATCATATATTATAATAATTATTATTTTTAAAACCCCATGCCAAAAGAGATAAAGAAAATATCAAATTTATACGATCCTCAAAATTTCAATTACAAAGCCTACATTTAAAAAATTAAAGATCTAATCGACTTAACCCAGTCAAACCCATACGAGCCACTCCTTGGGCCAAAAACCGACGGCAATTGACCCGATTTTATTCGGGCTTTAGGTGTGGGATGTTTGGGCATAGGAAAGGCCAATGGAAAATCAGAGTAAGCCAAATGTTAGAGGGATGGATGAGTAAATCCATCCATGAAAAAGGAAAAAAACATGAAACTATCCATATTGATATTGGAAATAACCAATGATCAAAATATCGGTAAATACGAATATATTCGCATCAGATTTTAATAAATATCCGTAAATACTCCATGATATTTTTACAAAAATATCGGTTTGATTACAATTTTTCATTTTAATTATATAGATGATGAGAAATGATTTATATCTTAATTATTAGTAGATTAAAATCAAATGATTACTAATTATTAAAATTAAATATGTTATATTTAATATATTATTAAGATATTATTATGTTGTTAGATATTATTTATTTGTTTTCGTTATTATTATAAATATTATGTAGATAATGAGGAGATTCAAAATATTGTATATTATAATTTTTAAAATTTTTAAATGATATTATTTTATTTATTTTCCTTTTCAAATTAATATTTGATTTAAAAAATATTATAAGTTATAATAAAATAAAATAAAATAAAAATATCATAATCGATCATGAATTAATAAACAACAAATAATAAAGATAATATAAAGTTTTTACATTATATATAATGTTTGCAATCACTACCGGCCACGAAGTTTGGCCACTTCCATACATCTCCTGACGGCTAAACCCCAAAAACATTTTCCGTTGTTAAAACAAAATTTAAAATCAAAGAAATTCAAGATAATCGACTATCTACTTGGCATATCTTATCGATCTCCACCAATAACCGAAATTTCGATCGAAATTTCAAAAATTTTGTTCCGTGGAAATAACCAACTTGGATATTCCACGAGATTTTTCTGGCCTAAGTAGGGAGATTGATGAGGAAGAAAGAATAGAGCCGGATGAGGAGCAGACTAAGGGCACCAACACAAACGACATCCCAACCAACCCCCTTAATCCCAGGCCAACACGTGTTAAAGGGGAGAGACCAAATGTGCAAACCCAAGAACCAATCCAGATCTTAACTTTAATTTTGGGACAGTCCATTCGAGCTGCGGGTCAAAATGGATTGGACTAATTTGATCAATTTCTATTTTAGCTAGCTTTTGATTAACTCAACCCAGCCCATGCTGGTTATAGGCTTAAACGGGCCAAAACCTTAAAAAAAATTAATTATATAAATTCTATCATTCTTCAAATAAAAATAAAAATCGTACAAAAATAATAAAATAACAACTCAATAACATATCTGGAAAAAACAACTTCAAACTATTAAATGAAATCTCATGTAATCTTTATCCTCATTATATCCAATAATAACATATGACTCCATATTAAAAAGATGTATATCCTTGATAATTGTTGAATCATATCATCTATTAATTAAAATTTTATAATGTTAACAACATAGTCCACATGCCTATCTTAGTTTGATACAGTATTCAAAGTTTCAAAAGACATGTTATTTAGGGAGGCCAGGGATCCAGGTTTTAGGGACAGTTTTACTGTATTATAATAAAGTATTTAGTTGTAAAAAAGCACAACATAAATTTTATTTATATTTAGAACAAATATATATATATATATTTTGTATATTTAGAATAAAAATATTTTTTTTTCCAAAAATACATCTCAACCATATAATAATGAAATATCATATTGGTTTTGAAAATTATTCTTAATAGAAGATATAATCATATTAGGAAAAAAAATAATTGTCTGATTTTTGTTAATTATTTTAAAATAATAATAATTTGTTATTAACACTTTAGCTTAAGTAATAAAATTATTTAAAATATACCATAATTTAGTTATTAAATTTAATTTTAATTTATAACCATCACAATTTCATTTTTTTATAAAAAAAGATTAAATAAAATTTTATAGAGAAATACAAAAAAAAATAAAAATTGTAAATATTTAAAATAGAATTCAATGTGATATCAATGGTGCACATATTCAATATTAAAACTGTAATCTATTTTAATTAAATTGCATTCCGTAATTCTTCATACAATAGTTTTAAAATATTAAATTATCATATAAATTATATTAAAAGTGATATTTAAAATTTTTAAAAGAAGTTAAAATAACAAAGTTTAATATATTAATCATATATTATAATAATAATTATTTTTAAAACATCTATGCTATGAAAAACATATATTTGACTCCAAATTAAGAGCCAAAATATCGAATTTTGTACATGAATCCTTAAAAATCTTAATTATTAAGCTAGTTACTTAGAAAAATTAAATAAATATTTTGAGTTAATCGGTCAACCTGCACTAAACCCACGTCACTTGGTTAAAACTGTGGTCGAACCACTCAATCTTGGCTTATTACGACCTTAAATTTGCACCTCAACCCCTCCGAAATGTTAAAATAAAGCTACCATCATATTCAACTCATATTGTCGCTCTAAGTACAAAGGAGGTTAGATGTGAGATAGTGCACCACATGAAAAAACAAAAATATTTGGCTCGTTAGCTTTTTCTTAATGCTCTTCATATAAATGTTTTTTCTATTGGTTAAAAACAGATATCGGGGGGGTCATTTAAAATCATATACGTTTTTTTATCAAATCAACTTTCATTATTCATTTAATGTTAATTATATAAAAAAACCTACGTATTTTAAACTCAGTATTTTATTTTTGAAAAAATAAACAACTAAATATTTAATTATATTAAACACTATTCATAAAGCTTGGGGATTTCAAGATAAGAAAAAAACGCTATCTTATTATCCTAATGAGTTTTGATTGGTGGAGAAAAATGTGATTATAACTAAAATGAATAAGTCATACATTTTTTTTAAAGCTAATTACTTTTAATATAATATAGTAAATTGTTCATATTGGACTTGAACCCCTCCCTTTCTTGTATCGTGCCTCTAAGAGTTCATACACTTGATTTAACAAAAACAAAATAGAGACGCCAAAATTAAAAAAAATATAAAAGTTTAGACATCATTTATATAATTAATCCTTATAATTATTATTATTATAACAACTATACTATAAATATGATATTATTTAATGTGTGTGTGTTTTTTTTTTTAATTTTAACAATAAAGAATATCTATTATTTTTATTATTGGATTTAATAAAAGAAAAAAATTTAATTTGGTAAACCATTCGAGTGGAGACTGGAGAGATATTTTCAGGAACTCCACCCAGAAAGAGACAACAGTTGGGAGTGGAAATCGCAGACTTCTACTGGGAACAGGGAAGATGCCAGCAGTGGCTCTCCACCTCTCTTTCACCCTTCCCAATCGACATTCCACCAAGTCCAATTACCCAGTAAGCTTCTCCTCCATAATTCCAAAATTTTCATTCCCTCTTCCTTGCTTATCGTTTTTTTCCCTGTACAGATTTTCAGGTCTCGTTCTCCGTCAACAAAAATCCCTCTGGGTCTTGTGTTTTCCTCTCATTCTTCAATTTCAAGAAATGGACAAGGTTTGTGGTTCTCTTTTTCTATTTGCCATCTGGGTTTTCTGTTTTATAGATGTTTGTATCTTGGAATTTGTTTGGTAGGTGCTTTTGATCCTGAGCTTAGGCCAGTGCTTGAACTGGCTACTGACTCTGAGTTGTTTGAACTTGAGAAGATACTTTTTGGCCCCAGGTATAGTTTCTTTTATTCAACCTGTTTTATTTGGTGAATGGGAAAAAGGAGGAAAATAAAAGAAAGTAAGAAAAGAGATTAAATTAAATGGTGTTTGGCATGGGATTTTCTCATTTTGGGAAAGCCCTTGATTTTCCAAACTGCCTAGGTGAATGAGCATTCTAGGACCTGGAATCCTGAGACTCACTGACTTGTGGGCACTTATGCTTTTAGTAGTGACATATTTTTGGCAGCGTAAATGAGGGAAAATGAAAATGGCCTGTAAAATGTTTGGCAACATAATTTCAAGAGCTATTTTTTTTAAAATATTCTGGAAATGGGTCATTTTCAAGAAATTTATTTCGGAGTTAAAAAAAGGAACAATGCAAGTAATTTAGGAGTAAGCATGACTTGAAAATGACATCTGAATCTGTGCATTGTTTTCATTTAAGAAAAATAAATTGCATTTGACAAATGTCTTCTTCATTGATGCCACCAAACGGGTACTTGCCAATTGAAGTTAAATTTCTCCTTTTCCATACGTTCTCAGCTGTCAAATGGTGGTGCAACTGTTTTGAACATTGGTTCTAAGATGATTTTGATTTAACCTTTCAATTTGATGTTGAATTGTGCTCTTGCTCAGCTACTTCAGTCCTTTGTTAAAATCAATAACAAGGAGAGGTGAAGTTGACTATGCTATGATTGAAGCAGACCTTGAAGAACGGGAAGATTTTATTTCTAGTCTTGAGTCAAGGTTCTTATTCCTTGCAGCTGATGCTCGGTCTACATTAAGGTTGTTGAATTACTTAGCTAATGATTGACATTTTTATTTTTCTTGCTTCAGTCTTGGCTTTGATTAAGTCAAAGAGTGGCTATTAAGTTTAACATAAAATTTAGATGGGTGGAAGACTTCTTCTTCTTCTTCTTCTTCTTCGTCTTCTTCTTCTTCTTCTTCTTTTTCATCTCAAGCAAATATCCCTATGTATTGCTGACATCTAAGTTCCAAGGGGAAAACTGATTCATGATTGTTAGTTATGTTGCAAAATAGTAATCATATCCATTTAAGCTTATTTTTTAAATGGATATATATGATCATAGCGTAAATTCATTTGAGAACTTTCTGATTAGTTGCTTTCTATGTTCTTGGTAGGGGTTGGAGGCCTTCTTATAGAAATGTCTTGCTTGGTGTGCGAAAAAAATTAAACATCCCTTGTTCAAGCAAATTGTCAACTGAAGACCTAGAAGCAGAGATTTTTCTTTATCTATTGCAGGAATACTCAAGGTACTTTTTTATAATAAATTCTCTCAATTTACAAGGTTCTTTGGTATTATAATTGTTGTTCTAGTGGTTTTAAAGCTGATAACGTGAGACAATGTAATTGACCCTTGGTTAAGGCCAGTTGCAATCTTAAAGCATGTGCGAAAGCCTTTCAATTATTTATTTTATTAAAAGAGTTTTTACTTAGTAAAATATATTTTTTTATGGGACCCATTTTACAGAAATACCTAAGCATAGGGTCTGCAAGCGGCGCCCAAAGAACTTTGAACATTGAGCATTGTTGTTTAAATAGAGCTGAGCGACAGGCCTCAATCAAGCTTTTTAGGCTCAAGCATTGACTCGGGCTGTTAGAGCAGGAGCTTATGCGAGGCTTTTTGATCAAATAATATTTTTGGGTTGACCTTTTTTAACACCAAACGCATAAAAAAATCGGAGATGATAATCTACTATTATGTAACCATTAAAATACTGAGGATAAAGGGTATATAACGAAGTACACTCCTTTGCTTGAGGAAAATAGAGATTTGAAGAAAAAATGAGAGAAAATGAGAGAAGAGGTATCACTTATGGATATTGTGGGTGTTTGTGATTAAGGTATCATATGGGACCTTTTCTCATAGAAGATAAAAAATGCACTCATTACTTTGGTGAAAATATGCGCAATCTAATTAATTGTGAAATGTTTTTTGGCAGTTAGATCCACCAGGGATTTTTTTCCCATATAAAATGAAAATCTGTTTCCACACTTAAAGGCATATTTGTGTTTGCAAAAGCGGTACATGAGCTCACGATCAAACTGAGGTTCATGCACATTGGAAAGCTTGAGGAGTTTCCTTTGGGGATAGTCATAACGGCATCCACATACTGAATGAGCTAAAATTAATGCATGTTTTAGGAAAGGATCAAGGCGAAGAGATTACGTCTCAGCTCTATATTTTACGGAAGAACTCAGAAGCCCATACTAATGGACAATAATATAGTTGGGGGTTGAGTGACACAGTCATTGACATCAACAATTACAAAAATAGAAGCTGAGAGGAAATATCTAAATTATTAAAGAAAATACTTGAAGATAAGTTTGACAAAAAATCTAAATCAATAGATTATTTTTATATCTTGTTTCCACCATTTCACTGTTTAAAAATTAAATAATTTATTTTCACTAATTTTAATTATATTTTCCATGGTAAAACCATTTTTCCTTGCTACTTTACGGAACCATACATAGCCTAAAATAAAAAGATGGGAAGCTACAATTGAAATAATGCAGTGCATCGAGTTGTTTACATGAGCAGAAAAGCAGAGCTAGAAAAATATAATCCTCTTAATGAGTTCGGAAAAATAAATTTGCAAATGAAGCAACGGCATGGGTAGTTCACAATCCACAATGAAGCCACAAACAAACGGAGTACAGGGGAAAACCTGGTGTTGCGCTCAAGAGGCTTGACAAGCTGAGTTGGGGCATCAAAATATGGGATGTTGAGCCACAGCCCATGGGATATAGCGAGTTAATTTGCTCCTTCCCTCAAGCTAAATGGGTATCCGAACAAAATCGGCACCTTATCACGAAAGGATCGTCTGAGGTGTTGAAGAAGGGAGTTGATGGTGTCAACAAGTTACGTATGTCTTTGCGCCAATGAACATCTCCTTCCCGCTGGATCCTTAGCCTGTTTGGACAAGCCCTCATTCTCTTGCAAAATTTAAAATTCGTACAATCTTGATTAAAAATTAGAATGGGACTAATGAGTTTCAAATTCTTAACATTTCAACAATAATCAACGACATTTACGGAAATCAACAAATAAGGTATTCAGGGAACATCTTTGTAGAGGAGATTCGGCCAATGGAACCGAGAAAATCGTGATGGCTTGCGGTCGGCGTCGCGTGGAGAAAAGGTTGAGATCACGGTCGGCGTCGCCGCGCTCCGGGAGAAGAGGCGGAATCGATTTGGAATTGAGATGAAGTCGGCGGCGTCGCCGTCCGGCGAGAGGAAGTCGGGGCGATAGCGGTGGCGATCGGTCAGTCACGGCCGTGGACGACGATCGGTGATTCGAGAATCGGTGAGCGACTTTGTGGTTTAGGGTTTTTTTTTCTCCATATATTGCGGTCATAATGACGTCGTTTGCAGCGATAGTAAAATGCTAAGCAACGTCGTTCTAATGAAGCTCGTTTTTGGAGACCCAGTTTGGGCTCGGGCTCGGGCTCGGCTCGTTAAGAGCAAAGCTAATTTTGGCTCGAGCTTGGCTTGGTGGGCTTCTGGCCAGGAGCTTTTCGGCCAGAGCCCAAGCTGGCAGACGAGGCTCAGTACGATACCTAAGCGGGTCTATTTATAGAAACTAAAATATATGCTATTTCGATTGGTAGAGCATTCAAAGCTTAAAAAGGCAGGACATCTAGGGAGGGGTCCCAGGTTCGAGTCCATGTGGGGATAGTTTATTACATTGTAACAAAGTGTTTAGTTGTAAAAAAAAAAAAAAACACTTCTCTCAAGTTGGTGCAAAGATATTTTGGCACCTAGCTTGTCAATAATTTAATGAAAAATTGTATTCGACAGCTTTTAGTGAGCATATTGGCTAACTGTTTAGAGGATGGAATATATTGGAGTGCAAACTTGTCTCAAATCAAGTTTTTTTTTTGTCTTTTTTGATAAGTAAATATTTATTTTTCTTTGTCCCCATTGGGACTTGAACTTGGCCCCTCCCTATGCCCACCCAACCCTTAATCCTTGAGCTAAGCCTTAGTAGCTCAAGTCCAAGTTTTGTTTGATGAAATGTCTATATACTTCCACATATTTGGTCCAGTGATGATATTCTTGATAATGGACTTTATTTATTGTTTCCTTCTTATCATTTTTTTTTTTATAGGGAAGCAAGCATGTAATAGGAAAGAGGTGCCAAAAAAGCGCCCCCAAAGTATACAGGGAGTATACAGAGATAGCCACCCGCCTAAAGCCAAAAAAGTAAAAGAAAAAACTACACAACACAAAAAACAAATCAAGGAGCCCCAATCCAATCCACAAAATCTACAACAATATTTGTTCTTGGGTTAATAAACACATTACACCAATCCCACAAATTATAAAGGAACATTTGCTTTAGCCCTTGGAGCGAATACCCCTTGTCTTTGAAAGCCCTACCATTTCTTTCTTTCCAAATCATCCAAAAAAGGCACAAAGGAACAACTTTCCAAGTCTTCCTCTTCTTCTTTCCCACAAAAACGCTTGCCAACCAGATAATAGCCCCTTCATTGAGGATGGTAAGACCCACATCACCTCCAATAAAGAGAAGAGAAGGTGCCAAAGAACCTAAGTCACGTCACAATGTAAAAGAATGTGGTCAACCGACTCTTCCTCCTGCAAGCGTAAAAAACACCTATTCACCACTGACCACCATCTTCTCTTTAGTTGACCCAAAGTTGAAACTCTTCCCCAAATTGCGTTCCAAGTAAAGAAACTTACTTTAGTTGGCACCCAAGAATTTCAAATAACTTTAGTAGGGAAAGGCTTAACCCCACCTTGCTTTAGACCAAGATAAAGGGACTTAACAGAGAACACATCATTCTTTCCTCCTTCCCACACCAGCCTATCCTCCTCACCCTCCAACCATGGAGTCTTCTAAGAAGCCTTACAACTACTTCGACTTCCCAATCATTCATCCTTCTAGAAAACCAAGGAGCTCAACAGCCCACATCTAAAGGACTCCAAACATCTGCCACCCAAGCATCTCTGGGAAGAGCAAGCAATATCAAAGAGAGAAGGGAATGAAACTACAAGAGGTTCATTGCCACACCACTCATCCTCCTACCATTACCCATAGAAAACCCCACTATCCATCAACTTCAACTCCTTCTTGATGGCTTTCTATAAGCTCACCCCATAACTGTTTCTAACCTCTCTGGAATTTCTCCCTCCGTCCTCCTCCGCATACTTCCCGCAAATAACATTTCTCCAAAGAGCTCTGTCCACTATAAACCGCCAATTCCATTTTTATCATATTATAGCATATTTGGGTTCTTCACTTCTATCTTCAAATCTTATAGTCCATCTTTGCCAAAGTAGTTCATGTATTAGTTGATCAATGGCTCTGAAGTGAGACTAGAAATATGTGGTTTTTCAGTTTACCTTTTCTGTTGCTAATTCTTCTTCACTTAGACATATTATGAAGTGATATTGTTTATTGTGGTGAGGTGTTATATTTTCATGTTTTAACTGATATTTCTTTTCCTGGCATGCAACAGTATCTTTTTCCTTGTGAAAATATTTTGATGACTCAAATATTGTTTTTCATTTATGAAGTGAAGAATCAGGATCTTTTCCTAATTCATGGGAAAACTCTAAGGCTTCTACTAGTCATGGTAATCTGGAACTTGGACTCAGTCAATGGAAGGTGCAAGCTGGTGCTGCTTTGGGAGCAGGAGCAAGAGACCTTTGGTCAACAATTTTGAAGGTCTGGTTACTTTTACTATTATGCCAGGCTTTTGCGACTATTTTGATGATTTGACTTGACTAATTTTTCAGGGTGGCAGCATGCTTACACTGGGAAAGATATATCAATTAGTAAGACAATGATCCTTGTGATTTGATTTTTCTTTCTCATACTTATTTCTGATCTAGTTTCTCTTCTGTGGTAGTTAGCAAGAAGATTATCTGGGAAGCTCTTCTTGGAAGCTGCCAACTATCAGATAAAAAATGAACTTATCAAAAAGGTACACATGTTTGAAATTTGGCTGTCTGGTTAGGTTGATATAAACTACTTTTTTGTCTTTTCTTATTATGCTGGGGGGTAGAACCATTGTTTCCTATTTATTATGATGCACTGCTTTTCTTGTGGTTTTTTCAAGGACGAATATGTTAAAAGAAATTTTTTTTTATAGCTATAAGCAATAAGGATAAGGGATTCCTTCAGCAAAAGAGAAACAAAATGTTCTATGTCTTAGGGTTAGGATCACCTCCTAATTGAACTCTATTAATCTCCCATTGGTGAAGCTGAGAGTGGGAGCGGAGCTGCAAGATGAATGATCAACAAGCTGGCACAAACTTACAGCCAGCTTGCACAAAGCATGGTAATGTTGGCATAAGAGATCAAGACTGGGACAAACTAATGGCCAGCTTGAACACGTTATGGCGATGTTGGCACAATGGATAGTGAGACAAAGTTTAGGTAAGACCAGCATCAGGAAACATCTCACCATCGTTGTTGGCCCAAGTTTTGGATGAAATTATGGATGGAAGATGGGTAGGAGAGAAGTGGTTGGGCACTAGATGAGTATTTGGTAATCAAGCCTAAGCAATCAAACTGGCTGTATACTTCGAGCTTTGAGGGTTTTGTATATGTGACCCACTTCCGAAAGGGAAGCCAAAGTCTTTCATCTGAAAAACTGGACTGTTAGAATTCCTTGGCACATTCAATATGAGTGGGATGATCCTGAAAAGTGGTCATGCCCTTGATTTGAACAAGATAGATATTGTGTCAGTGAATTGAGCGGTGAGTGATCATGGAAAATATTGTTTTCACTTAGGTGAAAGCTAGTGGATGGACAGCCGGGCAGAAATTCTTAAAACCAAGCATGCGGTGCCTATTTGAGATCATGAAGACCATGGTGTAGTCTACTAATATGGTTGGAGGTGAGAGATACCTACAACGCTTTCATAAAGACTGTCGTGTAAATATTACCTTGTGTTATAGTATCGTAGAATTAGAAACTAGTTGAGAAAAAGAAATTTGTATATAGGTAGAATTAGGAAACTTCATATTCTTTTCTATTTGGTTTGAGATTGTCTTGTATATAAATAGGTTGTTTGTGATCAATGGAAAACACAAATTTTCCTTCAATTATCTCTTATTACATGGTATCAAAGCAAGGTTTTGAATTTGCCCTAGAAAAGGCAAAATTTTGAGGAATTTTCAGAAAACGCAGCATGGCTGCAAGGTGTGTGTTTTGAAACACACACGCCGGGCGTGGGACGATACCCAGCTAGGAAGGTGTGCGGCGTGGCTCAGTCTGGTCGGTGGCAGAGCACATGAGGCTGCACCGCCCTCTAGCCTTTGCTTTGCCCCGCTGTGGCTGCCGCGTGAGGGCGCGTGGCTTCTTTGGTTAGTCTCCAGTGACTTCTGTAGCGTGCGTATCCCTCCCAGGAATCCATTGATGTGTTCTTTGGTGCTATACTCCGACTATTGTGAGGGTTTCTGAGGTTTTTTGTTGCAGGACATAGGGTTTCTTCGAGGAATTTTTGAGTTTTTTGTCTTTAGAGTGATTATGAACGTGGTCCCTTTCTTAGTTGTTCCTAATGGTGTCTGAGTTGATAGAAACACATCTGAAGTCAGAAGTTGTCTCGATGATGTCCAAAATCATGGAACCCAAACTGAATGGTCTCAATTATTTGGAGTGGAGTAAAACAATTTGAATCTATGTAAGGACCATACGTATGACTACTCATCTCAAGAAGGACCCACCAATTGATGATTTGAAAGAATTGTGGATGGAGGAGGATGCTCGCCTTTACCTATAGATTCGTAATTCCATTGATAGTGAGGTAATCGGTTTAATTGATCATTGTGAATGAATTTGTTAAAGAATTAATGGATTGCTTGGAGTTTCTATATTCTGGCAAAGGGAATGTCTCACGAATATTTGAGGTGTGCAAGGCATTTTATCGACTTGAAAAACAGGATGTGAAAAAGATGGTAAAAAGAAGATTAAAACTTAGGAAAAGATGATGAAAGAGCTGAAAAGGAGATACCTTCCCACGAACTATCATCAAGACATCTACCTCAAAATTCAGAATTTTAAGCAACAAGATTTGAGTGTGGAGGATTATTCGACTGAGTTTGAAAACTTGATAATCAATGGAGTCTTGGGAGAATCCAAGGAACAAGTCATAGCCTGTTACCTTGTTGATTTGAGGTTCGATATTGCTAGAGTTATTTATTTGTAACCATATCATAGTCTTCATGATGTGATTAAACTTGCTTTGAAGGTGGAGGCTCTAAACAAGTATGGAAGTTCTACTACAACTAAGAGTGTGGTTAAAAAAAGCTTTGTTGAGGTTTTGACTTCTTGGAATCCTAATGGTAGTAAAACTATCCTCACTCCTCAAGTAAAGAGTGAAGTGCATAAGCCACAATATGAATTGACTTTTAAGTCAAAGACATGTTTTAAGTGCGAAGGATTGGGGCATATTGATTCTGAATGTCCTAACCAAAAAGTGATTGCCCTAATTGAGGAAGATGAGGCCATGGAAGAAGATATTGGAGAAGTAGTTGAATCTATCATGTGCAAAAAGATGAGGAGAAGAGTTCTTTGTTGTTAGAATTTGAGTTGGAGAAGGGAATTAAACTTGGTTATGATGTGATGAATTTGGTTGTTGTTGAAGAAATAGAAAGTGAGAAGGAAATCCCACAAGAAGTGAAACCGATCATAGAGGAATTTGTTGATATAGTGCTTGAGGAAATACCACATGGTTTGCCACCTATGAGGGATATTCAACATCAAATAGACCTCATACCATGTTCGGTTTTGCCTAACAAGCCGGCCTATAGAATGAGTCCTAAGAAGCACGAAGAGATTAAAAGACAAGTTGATGACTTGCTTGATTGTTGAGAATCATAGGATATTCTTTGGTTTATCTCCTTCCTTTCTTGTATATTATTTTCCTTCCTTTTTGTACTTTATTTGTTTCCTTTTTGTGTGTTCCCGATGTATATAACTAGGTAACACATATATTGTATTTTACACATTCATTCAATAAGAAAAATAGAACTTTTCTTCTATCATTTCACACCTTCCTTTTTGTACTTTAGGGTTTTGCCGTATTTTCAATTTCGACAACCCATCTAGTGGCCGTGCCTTACTTCGGCCACCCCATCTTCATCGCAAAAAGCTTTGGAACCCTTTGCCACCGTGTCCTTTGTCGAACTTTTCGATCGCTTTTCTATGACATTTGTTTTGGTCGCGCCCCACGGGACCACGCCCACACATGGGATTTTTCTCTCTAGCATTGTCTCTTGCGCGTGAGCTTGTCGCTTAAATGTCAGACTTCTCTAGTTCGTCGGTCTTAGATCTCACTTCTATCCACCGTCTTCTTGTTTAGACTGCAGTGCCACATTTTATCGATTTGTGTCAGTTGGCACTTTTCTCTCCGAGATTTCCTCTTGTTTTCCAAGCACTAGTCGTTGCTACAGTCTTTTCCAATATCCTGAGACCACATTATCTCCTAGTGCTTAGTGTTTTGTTGTTTGAGTTGACTTTCTTTCTCACTTCTATGGGCGCAAAGGAGCTCATCCACCTAAAGATTGTTTTCCGCCGCGGTATAAGGAGTACGCCCATCTCACTAAGGCAGCCAAATCTGTATCCATTTCGTTTATTACCTAGACCGGTAATGCCTTTGCTTGCCTTTCACATTCATCTGGTCCATAGATTCTTGATTCTGGAGCCTCTGATCATCTCTCTAGTAATAAGGATCTTTTTTCTTCCCTTACTATTACATCACCTCTATCCATGATTAGTTTAGCTAATGGATCTCAAACCATGGCTAAAGGAATCGGTTCGGCACGTCTTCTTCCTTCCGTACCCCTTACTTTTGCCCTTTTTGTTCTCCTTTGTCGATTTCTGCTCCCGGTAAGTTGATTCGTGACCTTAATTGTTTGATTACATTTTCTGATAATTCTGTCACATTGCAAGATCGGAGTACAGGGAGGACGATTGGTATAAGACATGAGTTTCAGGGCCTCTTTCATCTTAGCTCGCCTTCATCTTTCATTGCTTGCACTTCCATAGATACTCCTCTCTTTATTCACAATCGCCTTGATCATCCGAATATTTCCAAGTTTCGGAAAATGGTTCCTCGTTTTTCTAGTTTGTCCTTAATTGAGTGTTAATCATGTTAGCTTGGGAAACATACTCATGTCCCATTCCCCAGGTGCCTAGATCAACGGACAAAGTCTCTTTTCGAGCTTGTCCACATTGATGTTTAGGGTCCTTCTCGGACTGAGTCTACCTTGGGGTTCCGGTACGTTGTCACTTTTATAAATGATTATTTTTTTTTTTTTTTTTTTTGATCAGTAAAAAGCAATATATATAGATATGAAAAAAGAGCACCAAAGCTCCAAAAAGTACGAGAAGTACATAGGAGCACAAAACACACTCTCACCTAAACCCCATCCAGGCCAAAAACCCCCCAAAAGAATTTAAGTTATCCACACTGAACACCTTAGCCCACCCCCACAAGGTAAACAAAAAGAAAGATTTCATCCTGTATGTGCAGAGGGCCTCATTTTCAGCAGCGCATTCTTTCCAACCCACAGGAGTCAAAATAAACCTGGGAAGGCACTTCATCAAATTCTCTTCTTTTTCCAACACTTTTAGCACTTTTTATAAATGATTATTCTCATTGTGCTTGGCTATTTTTAATGAAAGCTTCGGTTGAGTTATTCTTTATTTTTCAAAAAAGTTCCATCTTTGAGAAGTTCGAGACTTAATTTAATACTTGGTCGTATCGTACTAGTGATAATGCCAAGGAATATCTTTCTCGACCGTTCTCTTCCTTTACATGTCTCATAGGATTCTTAAAATGTTCTCTTGTGTACACTCCTCGGCAGATGGAGTAGGTGAGCACAAGAACCATCATTTAGTTGAAACTACTTGCACTCTTCTATTCCATCATAAGGTTTCTCATCGTTATTTGGGGGATCTTATCTTGATAAACGATATTTAATTGTAGTATGTCATAGTCGCCTTATATGAGTCGTCCCTTATTATCATTTTTCAAATCAACCCCTCTTCTGCCTTCCCCCTTATGGCTGTTTTGTCCATATTCTTACTCCTGGACAAGACAAGCTCTTAGCTAAAGCCACGAAGTGTGTCTTCCTCGATTATTTTCGACTTCTACGTGGTTATCGTTGCTACTCTCCTGATACACATAGATGCTTTGTCTCTGCCGATGTCACATTTTTTGAGAACTCTTCTATGTCCCCCACCCTCTCAGTTTTGATGTCATATATCTACCCCTTTTTTATCCCGTCTAGGATACCTCATCTGTACCCTTGACAACTCCACCTCGACCTTGGGTTTATAGTCGATTGCCATTATTTGACATAAGGCCTCTAGCGACTCATCTCTATGGTGCCCTCGTTCTAACTTGGTCTTTACGTCTCACGGTGATCTTTCCATTGCCATTCGGAAGGTACTCGATCACCAGTAACCCTCATCCTATTTATAATTTTGACTTATCATAAGCTTATGCCCTTTGTGTGCCTTTTATTTCCACCTTGTCTTCATTTTATCTTCCTAAGCGTGCATGGAGTCCTCTCTCATCAGGGTTGAAACAAACAGCCAATTTAGAAGAAATGACTTCTCTACATTCTACTGGCACATGATACCTAGTCACCTTACCTGCTGGCAAGTCTCATATTGGTTGTCGTTGAGTTTATATTGTTAAGATTGGTTCGGATGGCCGGGTGGACCGTCTTAAGGCTCGTTTAGTTGCCATGGGGTATACTCAAATATATGGCTTCGACTACTATGACACTTTTTCTCCTATTGCTAAGATAGCTTTCGTTCATCTTCCCTTAACTATGGCTGCTATGAGATCATATTTGTATCAATTGGACATCGAAATTTATCCATAGCGACTAGCAGGAGGTATATATGGAGCAACCACTGGATTTGTTGCTCAGGAGAGTTTGGATGGTATATAGGCTCGTCGTTTCCTTGTGGCAGCCTAAGCAGTTCCTCGAGTTTGACGAAGCTTTAGCTCACATGATGGAGTTTGGTATGACTCGGAGTACATCAGACCAATCTGTCTTCTATCATCATATATCCTCAGGATAGTGCATCTATCTGATTGTTAGGATAGTGCATCTATTTGATTGTTTATGCGGACGACATTGTTATAACAGACATCAGGGTGGTATTTAGAAACTTAAACAATATCTCTTCAACCACTTTCAGACAAAAGACTTGGGGAAACTCAAGTACTTTATAGGGATTGAGATAACTTAGTCTAATTCCAGTGTGGTTATGTCTTAGAGGAAGTATGCCTTGGATATATTGGAGGAAAATGGTATGCTAGATTGTAAACCTGTAGACATTCCTATGGATCCGAATGTCAAGCTTGTACCTAGACAGGGGGAGCCTCTACGAGATCTACGGAGATATCGATGACTAGTAGGGAGACTGAACTACCGCACCATCACCTAATCATACATTTCCTTTCCTGTGAACGTAGTTAGTCAGTTCCTATAGTCACCATGTGATAGTCATTGGGATGTTGTGATCTGTATCCTCCATTATATTAAAGGAACACCTGGCAAAGGGGTGTTATATGAAAACAGAGGTCACACCTAGATGATTGGATATTGTGATGCAAACTAGGCGGGGTTCGCTGTGAATGGAGCTCTCATTGAGGATCTTGTTGTTGGAGCAACTTAATATCTGGAAGAGCAAGAGTAATAGGATGTAGTGGCCGGGTCTAGTGCTGGTGAGTGAGCTACGAGGCTTTGTGGTACCCCTTGAACTCCTTGCGACCAACTAAGCTTCTTCAGGAGCTAGGATTTTGGAAGGATGAACAAATGACGCTTTGCGTGATAACAGCTTGATCCACACATTGCCTGCAACCTAGTCTTTCATGAGGGATAACATATTGAAGTGGATTTGTACTTTATTCGAGAAGATTGCCTCGGGATGCATGGCTACTAGTTTAAGTCAACTCCGTATTAACTAGTAATTGTGAAGAAAAATAACTCTTTGGTTTCATTGATTAAAAGTGAGGAAGCTTGTCTGTGTTCCTTTATACTCAAAGTGTTAAACGAAGAAGGAAACAAAGATTAAAGTCTAATTTAGGAGACTAAAGAAAGGAAAGAAAGAGAAAGTTTACAAATGGATTAGGAAACTAATCCTTAACCCCTCCCTCTCTCTAAAAATTTGGGAGCATATAGGTCAAATGGGTTACATATGTACTTAATCCTAATGCATCAAGCTTGTTAGACATGTAGTTAGTTTGATGGGTATACTTGGGGTCGTTGGAAAGTTGTCGAGATTGAGCTACCTTTACTTGAGTTGATGTGACGAAGTGAACACGACCATGGGTGTCTGGAGTTGAAAGTCAGCCGGGAGAGGTTTGTCGAAGGTCCAGCGGGAGAAGGTTAGCGAGAGAAGGTTCGTTGAAGAAGGTCCGTGTGAGAAAATCCGTCGGAGAAGGTTCGTTGGGGAAAGTCCGCCGAAGAAGGTTTGTGGGAGAAGGTTTGTCGGAGAAGGTTTGTGGGAGAAGGTCCGCGGGAGAAGAGCCATCGGAGAAGGTCCGCGGGAGAAGGAAACTAATCCTTAATAGATTTCTTGAGTGTTGAAGCAAGTACCTATCCTTTTATAATCTTTACTCATCTCATCATCTTCTCTTTAACCTTTCCATAACCATTTTTTCAACCTAATCCAAAACTTTCCAAATCTTGTTCCATGCTTGTAAAACCTTTCCAAATACTTTGTTCCACCTTAGAAACTGTAAAAACCATCATCCTTAACCTTAGAGAAACCAGGAATTCGTGCATAGCCCTAAACTTGCCCTAGAAAACCTAAAACCCAAACTAGCTCAAACCAAGGCTGTTTTGCATCAAATCATACTCAAACATTTCCAAACCTACAATTCTTAATTCTAAACCTTAATTCGATCATATCTAAACCTTAAATTAGCCCTATAACCTTTGAGACCAAATCTATCCCTTACCCATCTAAGTTATACCCTATACCCCTAAACTACCACAAACCCATACCCTAACTTACCTAAACCTTTTGATCACCCATCACGGTCCCATCCCCACGTCAGGAGAGAAAGAAATAGGGTGGCTTTCAACAACGAGGCTTTTTTTTGTTAATAGGATGAAGATGACGTTCCTTTGTAATTTATGGTCTTGGTCAAATATGTACATTGCAGATAGAACCAGCCTTCTTTGGATTTTTGCTTGGTGGGATTGTAAAGTAAATGAATTGATGGGTGTTTTTGGCCGAGCAGTTTTGTTTATTTTGGCCGCCGTTCTCTTTTGTAGCCCATCGGCTGCCCCTTTAAGTATATCTCGGTAGCCTTGTTGGGCGCCATTGGTTTCTTTTATGATTAATATATTTTGTTGCTTTTACTTATCAAAAAAATATTTCACAAAATGATTAAAAACAATGCTGCTGTTAGAACAAAAGTTGTGAAGTCAAACAATGGGCGGTAATACTTAATTAGCTTCTATCAACTTTTCTTGAAGACATCCGTTGATCCTCTTATATTCACGTTATGTAACAAAACAGGCTTGTAGAAGGGAAAGATAGGCATGTGTTGGAAGTTACAAGTGCCCTCATATTCCAAAATAATGTGCCTAAGTTCTACCGGGAAGAAGCTACTCTAACAACAACAAATTTGATGAATAGAATGCCTTCTAGGTTCTTAGGTCATCGATCCTTAATGGCTATCTTCAATAGTTTCAATTAATTCCCTCCTAAAGTGTTTAGGTGTACCTCATATGTTCATATAATTGAAAAGTGGCTGAATGATTCATTTCATTTATCTCAAGGGTATAAATAGGAGTACATGTGACTATTTTTGGATAGTCAATCAATCAGTTACAAGCAATTACAATCAATCAAATCAATCTAGCTAATAAAAGGAAACATAATCACTAGCTAATTAAAGGAAAAATAATCAATCAAATAAATACTGATTTATACGCTAATTCTCCCATTCAAGTTAGTGCATATATATCACTCATGCCCAACTTGGATAATGAAGCATAAAATGGTCTACTAGCAACAACATGGGTCATTATATCTGCCAATTGATCAACACTCTTGATGTAGGGAATTGTTATTTGGTTAGGATTTAAGTTGTCCTTGAGGTGGTTTCTATCAAGCTCAATATGCTTAGTTTTATCATACTGTACTGGATTGTTTGCAATTTCAATAGTTGCTGTGTTATCACAAAAAAGCATCATTGGATTCTTAGGACCAAATCCAAGCTCGCTTAAGAGAATTCTTAGCCAAGTGAGCTCTGTGGTTGCATGATGAAAGAACCACGATATTGAAACACATCTTTGCTTTCGATGAGACCACACTTTGTTTCTTACTCCTCGAGTCACCGTACAGCCCGACCGATGATACATATCTTGATGTGGACTTCCTATCAATTTGGATCCATAACGTCGAGTCTGCTGTATCCCTCAATGTCTAGATGTCCATATTTAGAGAACAAAATTCCTTTGCCTGGGGAAGACTTTAGATAAGCTAGAATACGATTGACTTGGGTTATGCATGAATTGACTCACCACTCTAATTGCATAAGATATATCAGGTCTGGTGTGGGTTAGATGTATCAACTTTCCCACTAGTCTCTGATACCTTTCTTTATTTGTTGGAATATGATCAAGATAGATTGACAGGCTGTGATTTACTTCAATATGAGTATTTATAGGCTTGCAAGCAGAGTTACCAATCTCATTTAAAAGATCTAGTGTATACTTTCGTTGTGAGAGGGAAAGTTTGTGCTTGGAACGAGAAACCTCAATGACTCTGGAGCTTCTCTACTTCTTTAGGATTGCTACTTGTAACAATCATGTCATCAACATAAACAATAAGCAAAGTAATATCATCGCCATCTCTCTTAAAGAAAAGAGTGTGATATGCCATTGCTTGTTTATAACCAAAACCCTTCATTGCGCAACTCAACCTACCAAACCATGCTCTTGGCTTGGCTGCTGTCTGTAAGGCTTTTAGTTATGCACTTTATATCTTTGGTGTAAATCCTGGAGGAGAATCCATGTAAACCTCTTCTAACAAATCACCAAGAAGAAATACATTTTTTACGTCAAGCTGTTTTAATGACCAATCCGGATTTATTGCAAGAGAGAGTAAGACTCTGACAATGTTCATCTTGGCTATAGGAGCTAATGTCTCTTGATATTCAATTTCATAAGTATGTGTATATCCTTTGGCAACCAACCTAGCTTTGTATCTGTCGATTGTCCCATCTGACTTGTACTTCACTAAGAAAATCCACTTACATACTATTGTCTTCTTTCCCATGGGAAGCTTAACTATCTCCCAAGTAGAATTTTTCCGGCGAGCCTTCATTTCTTCTACCATAGCAGATTTACACTTAGGGTCTTCAAGAGCTTCATGAAAATGACTAGAAATAGACATAAAAGACAACTGAAGAGCAAAACCAAGATGAGCCTTATATAAACGGTGATAAGAGACAAAGTCAGAAATAGGATAGACAACATTGGAGGATCTGTTCAAGAAGCCAAACCTGTCTGGTTTCTTACGACTACGAAGGGGATATCGCCTACTTTGATTAGCTTGAGGATTCAAAGTAGTAGACTCATATGTTAAAGGTGAAGAATTTTGTACCTCAGAATCAATTCTAGAAGAGTCATCTGATGGCATGGTAATATCATCAAGAGGAGCGTTTGAACTTGGAGGGGGTACGCCAGTGATATTTTTTGATGGCTTCCTTATTCAGGATATGACCATCACTTGTGATTCAAATCTGGTACTCTTATTTTCAATTGATGGCTTCCTTATTCAGGATATGAGCACCAAGGGAATGATTGGCAAGGGTGACCGTAGGGATGATCTCTATGCACTCCAAGTTGCTGATAATTCCTCCGGTTTATGATAAATAAAGTTGGAGCTGAAGTCTGGCATAATCGTCTAGGCCATCCGTCATGGCAGAAGCTTTCATATTTGAAGAACACTTTGGATTTTTCTGCTTGTAATAAATCCCCTTGCATGATTTGTCCCTTTGCAAAACAAAGGCATCTGCCTTATGTGTCCCATAACATTCTAGCTATAACACCTTTTGCTTTCTTAGACTGTGACATCTAGGGGCCTTTTCATCAAATATCACACATTAGTTATAGATTTTTTCTCACTCTTGTTGATAATCATACCCGGGTCAGCTGGGTGTTTTTGATGAAGAACAAAAGCGATGTTTCCTACCTCATTCCTCGGTTTTATGCTATGATTGAAACACAGTTTGGTGCCAAAATGAAGGTCTATAGATCAAATAATGCTAAGGAGTTGAAGTTCACTGATTATTTCTCTCAAATAGGGACATTACACCAGTTTTATTGTGTTGAATGTCCTGAGCAGAACTCAGTTGTAGAAAGGAAGAACCAACATCTGTTGGCTGTAGCACGGGCTTTGTATTTTCAGTCTCGGGTGCCCCTTAAATTCTGGTGTGAATGTATTCTAACAACTACATACTTGATCAATTGCATGCCAACCCCTTTATTGGAAAATCGATCTCTCTATGAGGTGCTCTATGGATAGCAGGTTGATTATTCTATGCTAAGGGTATTCGGTTGATTATTCTATGGACCAAGTTTCAGCCCCAAGATCAAGCTTGTGTATTTTTTGGATACCCCCCTAGAGACAAGGGATATAGGCTCTGATCTCTCAACCAAGGAATTTTTTGTTTCAAGAAATGTTGTGTTTCATGAACAACTTTTTTCCTTTTCACTCTTTGGTTCCATCAGGATCTCTAATAGATCCCTTTGCAAAGATTGTTCTCCCTCAGCTGGATGGTATCTCCCATACACCTTTGCCATCTCAGAGACCTCTACATGATGATACTCTTGCTGATATGGACTTTAGGACAGTTCTTGCTACTCTAGCTCCTCTTCATTTTGAGCTGCCTCAGTCACATGCCCATGATACTTCTCCCATATCCTTTGATACCATCACCACCATCCTTATTTCAGTTTCACCCAGAAGGTTACTCGTGTCATTAGAGGCAAGGTATCTTTGTGACTATCTTTACAGCTTGGTAGATGCTTCCGCTAAGTTGGTGTGGGGCTTGTGGGCCAGCCCTCATATCTCAAGAAATGGATTAAGTTTGCCCCCTTCTCTTAGAAGACTTGATTATAGGATGGACAGCTTTCAATAAGAAAGAAAGCAAGAAAAATTTAGAAGGCAACCCCCTCTGCTTTGTTGTGGGCAATTTGGAAGAAATAGGGTAGTTTTTGAAAATGAGAGTTTTTTTCGATCAGCGAAATTTGAAACAATCTTTTATTACTTCCACTAGTTGAGGCGGGGTTAATCTGAGGAGATTATTCCATTATTAGTTTATACATTGTATTCTTTAGTTTTCTGGGTGGACGGTAGATTTTCAGCTTCTATACCTCTTTTTTGTCATACTCCTGTTGAGCCCCTTGTATACCCCCTGTATACCCCTTGTATACCCTAGGGCTTGGCCCTTTTTTGTTAATATATTGTGCTCTTTACTTATCAAAAAAAAAAAAAAAAAAGATTCTTCACACCAAGTTCACAACAATTCACCCCATTCCATCTCCAAGGTTATGTCTTATGAAGCGAGGCTCTCCGCAAGATTCACAGTGCATATGCTCTTTCCATTCCTTTACATTAAATTTTAATTATATCATGGGGTATCGAGCATGTACATTGGCAAAATGGCATGCGCAAGGAACTCGATGCCATGGAAAGTAATGGCACTTGGTCAATCGTTCCCTTGCCACCCAGAAAAACCCCCATTGGTTGTAAATGGGTCTTCAAAAACAAATACAATGTCGATGGCTCACTTTCTCGTCATAAATCTCGATTAGTAGCAAAGGGCTATAGTCAAAAGGAAGGCATCAATTTTCTTGAAATTTTCTCTCCTGTCGCCAAGTTAGCCATGGTGAAAATGCTACTTGCATTGGCTGCTTCTTAATATTGGATTTTAACTCACCTTGATGTCAACAATGCCTTTCTCAATGGTGATTTATTTGAGGAGGTTTACATGGCATTACCATTGGGATATCCGCCCCAAGGGGAGCTATTACAAGGGTCTATCAAACATGTTTGCAAATTACATAAGTCAATCTATGGCCTCCGATAAGCTTCTCAGTAATGGAATATCAAATTCACTGATGCCATGCTTGATTCGGGGTTTCTCCAATCCAAGGCTGATTATTCTCTCTTTACGAAGGGCCATGGTGGCACTTTTGTGGAACTTTTGGTCTATGTTGACGATATTATTATTGCATGTCTTAACAAATGCATCGTTTATGAAGTTAAAGCTCTCTTACATTCCAAGTTCAAGATGAAGGACTTGGGCTCCCTCAAATATTTCCTTGGGTTGGAGATAGCTCGTTTCACAATTGGGGTAGTTGTTTGTCAACAACAGTACACTTTATAGCTTCTTGAAGTTTTTGGTTTTCTCCATTCTAAGCCCAGTTCCACTCCCGTAGAATGCACCGCGTCGTTCTTGGTACCTTTGGTGATTTTAGCAGTGATGCTACTCCATATCGACAGTTGATTGGCCGCTTATTATATCTTATTATCACATGACTGGACATCACCTTTGCTGTCAATACACTGAGCCAATTTCTTTCGGCTCGTTCTACTCACCTACAGGTTGCTCATCATCTCCTCTTCCTCACTTAAGATTCGGGCTTTTTCAGATGTTGATTGGGCGACTTGTCCGGACTCTTGACGTTCCATCACCTGGTTTGTGCACTTTTCTTGGGGGCTCACATTTCTTGGAAGTCTAAGAAACAACATATTCTCTCTCGTTCGTTGATTGAGGCTGAATATCAGGCTTTGACCACTACAGCTAGTGAGATCCCTCGGCTTCATCAACTTCTTCGTGACTTCCAGATCACTTCATTGGACTAGCCCTACTCTTTTGTGATAATGGGACTCACGGTCCATATTCGCGCGTAACCCACGTGTTTAAATGAGCATTACCAAGCATATAAAGATGAATTGCCATTTGTTCGCGATCGCATTCAATCATGATGTTTAGCTTCTTCAAATTCATTCTCATCATCCCGACTTCTTAGATCTCTTCACTAAGCCTTTACTAGCTACTCATTTTGTTTACTCACGTAGTCAGATGGGATTGAAAGAAATATTTTTAAATTGTCTTGAGAATCATAATACTCATTGTTATCTAGTGGTTGTACATTCGATTCTGTTATTAGTAGTTGCCATTGTAATATATTAGTTAACATTTAGTTTGCATATTGTTATAGTTTTGTAGAATTAGAAACTAGATGGGAAAAGGAAACATGTAGAGTTAGGAAACTTCACATTCTTTCATATTTGGTTTAGGGATTGTCTTATATATAAATGGGTTATTTGTGATCAATGAAATACACAATTTTTCCTTCAATTATCTATGATTACATGGTATCAGAGCCTAGGACTTGAATTTGTACATAAAAGGGCAAATTTTTTTGGGAAAAATCACGAGAAAAAACTTCATCGTAAATGATAAACTTAGGCAGAATTTGCGACTCATCTTCGACGAGTTGACCATACCTAGATTCGCTATCACTAGATCTACCTGCATTGTGAGACCTACGGCAGCAGACCACTCACGTCTGGCATATATAGCCATCTCGCTTTACGCTAGCGCGTGAGGCCACATGGAGCACGACCCGGCCCGCCGGTTCACCTCGGTGTCGCGGCCGCCGACCAAGCTCACGGCTACTTTTCTTCTTTGTTTAAGGCTTGCAGCAGTGCCTTTTTCCCTATTTTGTGTTCGGCTGCCCTTGTTTTCTAGTGTTTCTTGATTTTTCCTGTTATTTGTTGAGATCGGCCAATCTCCTGCGGGTGTTTTGAGGTTTGTGGGACCAAAATCCATTCAGATGTGATGTTTGTTTCGTGGAAAGGTGGTCATTTTCCTTGCAGATCCTATTTTTTGTTTTTCGGTTTTTAGGCTTGTTTGAGTTAGATTTAGCCATGGTAACAGCTTCCCTTAGGAGGAGTTGTGTGTCATTATTGCCATAATCCTAGACATGTACGCTGGAATTGTAGGAAGTTGTAGAATAAAAATCAAAAATTTCAATTTGTTCATTATCATAAATCACTTAAGTCTGAATCTACTTCTATCACTACACTTGTGGAGTTAGGTAAAACCAACACATTTTTTCTTTCATCTTTCTCCATGTGGGTCATTGACTCTAGAGCCACAGATCACATTATAGGTAATTCCAGTTTATTTACTACATTTCAGTCTCACCTTTCTACCTCTCTGTACCCTTGCCGGATAGATTGACATCTCTTGTAATCCTTGGGCTGAGGACAATTCATCAGAGCTCCTTTAATCACTTTGACCTCTATTGTGGGTTTACCATAATTCTTTTTAATTTAATTTATAGTGAATAAACTCACTCATTACATAGTAATTATCTCATTCTTTCTTGATCATTGTTTGATTTAGGATCTTTTCGGCAAGTGGATTGCCCATTGGTCGAGGACACGAGTGCAGGGTGGGAGTTGTTACCACTATTGAATTACATTGTCGCTTGGGTGCTCTCTCTCTCTGTTGAAGAAGCTATATCCTCAGTTTTCTAGCCTATTCTCATTGAGCGAGTAGTCAGTGTCGATATCTTTAAAACTAAGTCGATGTGCATTTGAGTCCTAGAGTCAATAAACGAGGTTTCGCTCTTTTTGAGTTAGTTCATTCCGATGTTTGGGGTCCTTGTCTAATTATGTCTCCCACTGGGTTTAAGTATTTCATTGCTTTTGTTAACAATTTCTCTCGCGTCACTTGGCTTTATCTAATGAAAAAGCGTTCTATGTTTTTTCTCATTTTAGTGCCTTTTGTGCTGAAATTCAAAATCAATTTTATGTCTCTGTTCAAACATTGAGGAGTGATAACGCCTAAGAATATTTGTCAGAACCTTTTCAGTCCTTTATGTTACACAATGGGATTCTCTATTAGACCTCTTATGTTGATACACCCTCTCAGAATGGGGTAGCTGAGAGAAATGATAGACATCTTCTTGAGACTGTTCGGGCTCTTTTGTTCCAGATGCATGTCTTCAAACACTTTTGGGCTGATGCAGTCTGTACCGCTTGTTTCTTGCTTAATAGGAAGCCATCGTCAATTCTAAATTAGGCTACTCCTTACCACCAATTGTTTCGAAATAATCCGTTGTTCCCTATTGATCTCAAAGTATTTGGATGCACATGCTTTGTTCGAGATGTCCGTCCTCAAGTTTCTAAACTGGATCCGAAGTCCTTAAAGTGTATCTTTGTGGGATATTCTCGTGTTCAGAAAGGGTATAGGTGTTATTGTCTCACTCTTCGACGTTACTTTATTAATATCTTGATGTTGCATTCTTTGGCTTGTCCCTATTTTCACATCGTCCTAGTGTTACTAGTCAAGGGGAGGATGATGATTTATTGGTCCATACGGTTTCCTTACCAGTCCCTACTTTAGCTCTTTCTCCTGTCTTCACTGCTCCAGCTGCCGTTCCTATTAAACCTCCCGTGCTGGGTGCCTCTCGACGGAACCTTCATGTCTCACAAATTGACAAGTTTGCTTTGTCGCGGATCCGAGTCCAGAATGATGATCTTCCGATTGCTCTCTGTAAAGGTAAACATCAGTGTGCTCACCCAATCTCTTCGTTTGTTTCCTATAACCATTTGTCTTTTTTCATTGTTCATTTTTGTTAAATGTATGATTCTATCTCTTTTCCTAACAACGTAAGAGGCTTTATCTCACCTTGGTTGGCGTAGTGCTATGGTGGATGAAATGCAGGCTTTAGATGACAATGGTATATGGGACTTGGTGCCTTTACCTAGTAGAAAGAAGGCTATTGGTTGTCGTTGGGTGTTTGCAGTAAAGTTTAATCCTGATGGGTCTGTTGCCAGATTGAAGGCCCGTCTTGTTGCTAAGGGCTATGCTAAGATTTATGGTGTTGATTATTCTGATACTTTTTCACCTGTAACTAAGCTGACATCTATTCGTTTGTTTATTTCTCTTCTTTGTTTCTTATAGTTGAGACTTACGCTGACAGTATCAGAATGCCTTTCTACACGAAGATCTTCAGGAAGAAGTTTACATGGAACAACCTCAAGGGTTTGTTGCTCAGAGGGAGATAGGGAAGGTGTGTCGTCTTCAGAAATCTTTGTATGGTTTGAAATAGAGTCCACGTGCTTGGTTTGGAAAATTCAGTCAGGCATATGAGACATTTGGCATGTAGAAGTGTAACTCGGCCCAGCTCTGTGTATGAAATTCAGTTCTGTATTATTCTCTTTGAGTGATGTATGTGGATGATATTGTCGTATTTGGGTAATCAAGGTATATTATCTCTTAAATCTTTACTTCACAGTCAGTTTTACATAAAGGATTTAGGAATGTTGAAGTATTTCTTGGGTTTTGAAGTCATGAGAAGTAAGCAGAGAATTTTGTTATCTCAACGGAAATATGTGTTTGATTTGTTATCTAAGATAGGGAAATTGGGTGCCAAATCGTGTAGTATTCCTATGACTCCTAATGTGTAGATCACTAAGGAAGGAGACCTATTTGAAGACCCTGAGAGATACAAAAGACTGGTTGGGAAATTAAATTATCTTACGGTAACTCACCCGGATGTTTCTTATTCAGTAAGTGTTTTGAGTCAGTGTATGTCATCTCCCACAGTCAGTCATTGAGAAGCTATAGAGCATATCGTATGCTATTTGAAAGAAGCTCTTGGACGTGGAATATTGTATAAGAAGCATGAGCATACCAGAATTGACTGCTTTTTTGAAGACTGGGCAGGATCTATGGAAGATAGGAGATCCACCTCAAGATATTGTGTATTTTTTAGAGGAAATCTGATCTCATGGAAGAGTAAGAAGCAAAGTGTTGTCTCGCGGTCTAGTGTAGAGTCTGAGTATAGAACCATGGCACAGTCTGTATGCGAGATCATGTGGATACGTCAGCTATTGATGGAAGTAGGCATCAAAACTTCAGTACTAGCGAAGCTTTGTTGTGATAACTAAGCTGCCATGCATATAGCATCTAACCCGGTATTTCATGAACGGACCAAACATATTGAGATATATTGTCATTTTGTTCGTGAGAAGATTCAGTTGGGGTTGATCTCTACAAGATATGTAAAGACTGGAGAACAATTATGAGATATCTTCACAAAACCTTTGAGTGTGGATCGAGTCAATTATCTTTGTAACAAGTTGGGCATGATCAATATCTATGCTCCAATTTGAGAGGGAGTGTTATAGTATTGTAGAATTAGAAACTAGTTGGGAAAAGGAAACATGTAGAGTTAGGAAACTTCATATTCTTTCCTATTTGGTTTAGGGATTGTCTTGTATATAAATAGGTTATTTGTGATCAATGAAATACACAGTTTTTCCTTCAATTATCTATGATTACACATACCATGCTAGCTAATTAATTAGTTAGGTGATATTTTCCATGTTGCTTCACTGTATAAATACAATGAGAAGATACACAGAATAATATACAAAAACAGAGAGATTTTCTCTCCACCATTCTTTCTTCTTCTCCACGTTTCTTCACCATTGGAAAACTGATAGTTTGCAACATGAATTGACAAATTATTTGCTGTATATAAATTTATTTTAGGTCTACTAATAAATATGCAGATTTTCTAATATCTCTTGCTGCTCAATACATATGTGCTTGTGGCTTATTAAACTAGATCATAACCAAGCTGCTAAATATTGCTTACTTGCGTAACCATATGTTATCTTTTCCAAATACTTTACTGGGGTCAATTTTCTGTGTCCATTACTGTACTGTAATAGATTTGGTCATATTCTGCTTAGCTTTATTTGTTGATCACCATTTAGGCTTGCTGGAACATTAAATTTTGCCTTTTATTTTTATTGAAAATGTGAGAGATAGCTATCTTGGCTGATATACCATAATATGATTAATCTCAGCTCAACTATCTTTTGGTTGTGACAACTAAACTGGCTCCTGTACTATTTGGTTTCAGGGAGGACGATTAGCAGCTATTAACCTGGGTCCCGTTGCAGCTTGCTTTGCAGCAAGGCAGGTGTATCTTTTAATGATTTACTTTGTCATAGATCTCTTTTCATGTATGCTTAACATATGCTAAAAGGTGTATTACTATTATAGAATCTCTTGAAAATGGGTGATTATCAGGAGCGTCAACAGACAATGTTATATATGGGGTAGTAATGTGTAGCTGCTGATACATGCAACATACAAAAATATGCTGATATATTTGAGGCAATGTATCTGTAATTCATAACAGTGTATAATTACTTCAGAATAAAATCTCTTGCTAAAATTTAATGTTTTCTTGATAAACTTGTCGTATTTTAGAGTATTTGCTCGTGCCAAATTTGAATCAATTTAGCTGAGCATCAATAGTAAGAAATCGTATTTTATTGTTTCAAAATTAGAAAAAAAAAAAAAGAAGCCCTGGAAAGGGAAAAGATAATTACTTAAGTTGTGCAATAAAATATTTATACTCCTACTTATATTAGTCTGGTTATATAATTATTGTAAAATATTTATACTCTTATTTATATTGATCTAGTAGGTAGGACGGTGACTATTGGCTTTTCATACTGTTTCAAAGTCAGTTCTCTCACTGTCAACTATTGGACCAGGGTTTTGCAGGTGCGGCATCCAGATACCTGGGATTGAGGAGCACAGTGGCATTATTTGGCCCAGTGTATTTTTTCTTATGCTTTATGCTTTTTTTCTTGCTAGGAACAATAGCATTATATTAAAATGGAAGAATGTCGAATAAGCCGTCGCGGTTGCTGAATCAGCAATGGGTGACACATTATGCCAGTTAGTTGGAAAAAAGATTAATAATAATAATAATAATAATACACATTTGATATTGATTAAATAGTTGTAAAAATATGAGTTTGGTTTGATTTATAGTCATGTTAAGAATTTTTTTTTGATAGGCAAACAGAACAAGTATTATTAACAAAAAAAAAACCTAAAAGGCAATCTCAAGGTATATAGGGAGTATACAGGGGAAGACCAACCCTATATAAAAGAGGGAAGCAGACAATACCTACCACCCTTACAATAACCCTTAGAATGCACAAAAGAGAATCCTTATAAAAGAATGCCCACAATTTATCGATTAAGCAAAAGCCCCGAGAGATAAATTGCACTAACAAAAGAGGTTTCAATCTAGAGAGAGTGAAAGACTGGCATCTTCAAACCTTTCTATTCCTCTCTCTTAAATGACGGATAAGGCGAGGGGCTGCCATCCAAATCTTTCTAGCCCTCTTCCTAATAGGGAACCCGGTCCAGCTGGATGGCAGGTCCTTAACCGAGTATGGGCAGACCTAAGGAAGAGCAGGATAGGAGATAAGACTGCCCACAAATCCACAAGCCTAGGAGCGGTGGGCAAGAAGGAATTAGTTCAAATTCTCTTCAGTTCTACCACACAAGGGGCACTTGCACTTGAGAAAGCCCCCCTCTTCTTGATTTGCTCCATGGTTGGATTTTCCCACTAGAAGCTGACTAAGAGCTATAAGCTTTTGGTGGCTGCATGACTATTCTAGAGCAAAATTAGAGGCACTACCCTGGGGTTTCCCCATTCAATCATCTTATAATTCTCTTTAACAGTGTATATGCCATTCTTATCTCCTTTCCAAAACAGTCCATCCCTTTCCAAAAGGTCAACTTTCATACTGTTGATCAGGCAAATGAAATGCTGGACAATATCTAGCTCCCAGTCATTGAAGGACCTCACAAAAATGAGATTCCAAGCTCCCTCCCCTTTTGAGGTGTCCCATACATCAGCCACCAAAGCCCCTTTCGAGTCTGCAAGCGCAAAAAGAGCGGGAAAGGCCTCACGTATCGGGCCCACTCCACGAAGTCCTCCCAAGTGAATTTTGTTCCATCACCTAGAATAAAGCAACAATTTTGCTTGAATTTGTCCCAGTTTCTTTGTATATCTTTCCATGACCCTACCCATAGTTTGGCCTTGGGGTTTGACAAACCAACCCCTTTCCTTTATGCAGTACTTGGTCCTAATGACTTTCCTCAAGTGAGTTTTCCTCCTTTGAAAATCTCGAACCCACTTTCCTAGAAGGGCCTTGTTCGGCATAGAGGGTGCAGTTTAAACCCTCCTTTCACTTTGCTTAAGCAAATGGTGCCCCGATTATTAACATGAATCTTCCTATCTAGGTTGTAACCCCCTGATAAGTCTCTTCAAATTTTCTCTGATGCGGAATTCACCTTTGGTAGCCAGAGAAGGACAACAATAAACCCTCTGAACATTGGAGTTTGAGAGAGTGCTTTTATGAGTGTAAGTCTACCTCCTTTAGATGTACCACTTCTAGATGGCAGAAAGCTTCCCTTCTAAATCTCTCCTCTACCCCATCCCAGTCGGAGTGAATTGCGCCGCATTCCCAGAAAGGGAGCCGAGATAAGTTGTTGGAAAGGCGTTCAATATTATATCAAGCTCGAGAGCCCGACTCCTCAATATTCTCCATGTTTCCAATCGGCATAATAGAACTTTTATCCAAGTTAATTTTCAGACTTGAAAAGGCTTCGAACTAGACTAGAATCCAACTTAGATATGCCATTTGGTCCCTTGAATCCTTGTAAAACACAAGGGTGTCATTTGCAAAGAACAAATGAGAAATTTGCACGTCTTCACCTCCTATTTGGAAAAATTAAACCCGATTGAGAGCCTTTGAAGCGGCTTTGTCAATCTGACATGGAAAGAACCTCCATTAAAGGCAAAAGGTACGGGGAAAGGGGGTCCCCTTGCCTCAGTCCTCTAGTGCTCCTAAAATATCCCTTTGGGCTTCCATTGATCAGAGCAGGGAGGAGGGTATGGATATATACCCTTGACCAGCCCGGCCCACTTATTGCAAACCCCATTCTTTGGAAGAATCTAGGTGAGGAAATTCCAATTTATATGGTGTGCGCGCTTTTCAATATCCGATTTACATAGAACCCATTTTTCCTTTTTCTTCAACGCTAAGTCAATGATCTCATTAGCAATTAAAGGGCCATCCAAAATTTATCTTCCCCTAACATAGGCGCTTTGGGCTTTGTTGACCAGTTTCCCCATCACCCTTTTTAGTCTATTAGCCAGGACTTTTTCTAGTAGCTTATATAAGCTTCCCACCAAACTAATAGGTCTGAAATCCTTGAAGTCCTTAGTTCCCCATTTTTTTGGAATCATAACTATGAAGGTGGTATTCAAGCTTCTCACAAATTTTCCAGTCTCATGAAAATCCTTGAACATTCTCAAAATGTCATGTGATTATCTCTAACAAAAGCGCAAAGCAATGTTGTAAATCCATTTACGGAGCCTTATCCCCATTCATTTCACGTAAAAGTTTGCAAACACCTCTTGTTCGAAAGGTTGTTCAGGTTGATGGCATCTAGCTCATGATTCTCGAGAGGAGTAGACATTCGAGGTTTGCCTTCAATCCCGGGGTCGAGAGGAGGCTCTTGAAGCCTATGATATCTGTTTAACGTTCCCTCCTCTGTAGTCCTGACTCCATTAATTCTTAGTTTAGAAAGATGATTCCGCCTTTTACGAGAATTTGCCATTCTATGGAAGAACCTAGTATTCCTATCCCCTTCTTTTAGCCAAATCTCCCTAGATTTTTGCCTCCAGTAAGTCTCCTCTATTAGAGCCTGATTTGTAAAGTCTTTTAGAGCCACTACTTTCTCTTCCATTTCATCCGGTGCTAGGAGTCTCTGTGTTTCAATAGCATCCTAATAAGCCACTTTCTCTAAAGCTGACTTTTTTCTCTCCTCTACCTTCCCAAAAACCTTTCTATTCCAGATTTTGAGATTATCTTTTAGGACCTTTAGTGTTTACATCAGCACATAACTGGCAGTCCCTCTCACTTCAATGTTGTGCCACCAACCATTTATCAGATTCTTAAAGCCCTCAGCCTTTAGTCACATGTTCTCAAACCTGAAAGGCGATGGTCCTCTAATTGAATGGCCCCCTCCTTCTAGCATAACCGGAAAGTGGTTTGATGTGGGTCTTGGCAGAAGACACTGCCTTGCACCCCCAACGAACAGATCCTAATCGTTGGTGACTAGGAATCTGTCCAGACGGGTCATCCTTTGGTTATTCAGACTTCCTTACTAGGTGAAAGGGCCCCCGTGGAGAGGAAGATCCTTCAACTCTAGCTCGTCAATGACTTGGGAAAATCTTCTCATAGAACCCGAGATTCTTCCTTTCCTATTTCTTTCTACAAGAAAACAAGTTGTGTTGAAGTCGCCTCCTATGCACCAAGGTTCCCCCCACAAACCTCTAATAGCACCCAGGTCCTCCCACAACAATTCCCTTTTAACTAGAAATTGACCCATAGACCCCGGAGTAGATATCCAAGTGAGGTATCATCCAGCCGAAACTTACGATAAGAATAAAGCGGCTTTCGTCCACATCCACTAACCGCATCATCCTAGAGTCCCAAAAAATTAGGATCCCACCAGAAGCACCCTTAGTGTTTACAATGGCCCAGTTCGCAAATCTTCCTACACCTAAGCTTCTAAGAATCTCGCAGTTAAGCCCTTTAAGCTTGGTTTCTTGCAAACAAACTAAATCCACTTTCTGCAAATTCAGGAATGCTCTTATTAATACTCTTTATCACGTTATTATTGACCCCACGACATTCGAGAAGTGCTTACTCTCATCATAAACCCACACATGGATAGTCCTAGCCTTGTTCCTAAGGCATAGCCCCTAATCCTCTCATTTTTCTTCATTCCATTCCAATTTACTTTAGTTCTCTAGCAAATTTGGTAGAGTTGTACCCTTTCCTTTTCCCTTCTGCCTTCTATCACTAACTTTGTTCATCAACTCCAAAAACTCATCTTCAAAACCCTCAATAGACATTCCCATACATCTACTAAAATTCATTAGGCAACTTTCTTCCTAGGGAACTCCTTCCTGATCTTTCATCGGGACCAAATCTTTCGTGCTTTCACTCTGACTAAATTGAGTTTCCCTTACCACCATCAATTCTCTTCCCTCCATTAAATTTTCTTCAAAGTCCTCATTTGGCACCCTAACTCTTAACGGTGTTTGAATATAGGGCCCCCACTTCCCTCCATTCCACGTTAAAAAACAACCCCTTGACCAAAGAGCCTCTCCGGAGTAGCGGCTTGGTCCAAAAAAGGATGGGAATAAGTACAAGTGGGTGAAACATACCTTTATGCCTTTTCTCTCTCCATCATCTTCTCTCTGTCCTCTAGAGAGAAGTCCACGAATTGATTGCTCTTAGCAGCCGGACCCCTTTCCACGACAATGAAGCTTCTAGAATGAGGGCCTTTAGGGCTTTTTAGCTTTAAAAGGCATTTAGGGCTTGGGCTTTTCCTTGTTCTAAAGTTTCCCCTAAGAAGGCCCTATTTTTTGATGAGGCCCCCCTAAGAAAAGCCTTATTACAAGACATGTTGGGCTAAGAACCGACAATGGCCTGTTTACTAGGCTTAGAATCCAGGGGCTTAGGGTTCATGGGCTTCTTCCCTCCCAAAGAGTCCCTTTTGCACATGGGTTGAGTCCCATCTAGAACCGGCCCAATCAACTCTGTATTTGTCCACTTTCCATGATCTCTTTCAACACTTGGAACCGACGGAGCTTTATGGCTTCGGATGTTACCTCTTTCTCACAACATGATCCCATACTTACCTTCTTCTTGGTAGTCTTGTCTGACCATCCCCTCATGGAACCTCGACCACCAAATGTACCCAAGACTTGATGGCCTGAAGCGCTTTGACACGCGCTTGTGGTATGTTCATCTTTTTCCTCAAGCTTATACGAACCAGTGACACTGATTCCCTTTGAAGGATAGACCCTTGCACTCCATGGCGGCAATTCCCACCACACTTGAAGCTCGTAGCTTCTTGGTCCCTTGAGGATGTTAACTGTACTTACCCTCTCCTTCCCTTCTGAATTTACCAGAATTCTTGCCCAAGAAAGCTTAGATTTTAGACTTGTTTCCTTGTCCAAATCCACAAAGCCCCCACAGCTATCCTCAATCATCTTTAAGATCTCACAATTCCACAGGTGCAATGGGAGACCTACCACTCTGATCCACGCCTCATGAATCGCATCTTTCCTCTTTACACATCCAGAATCAGGACTCCACCAATCTAGATGTAGAGAACCACCCTTGAACCATCTTCTTCCGGCCTCAAAGAATTTTGCCTCATCAGGACTTGCAAACTCCATAAACAGTAGGTCTTTAAGAATTAGAATCTCTTAAACATTATTTTATATACAATTCTAACTTTTGGTAATTGGTATATTTATTGGAATTGTGGCCTTTTTAAATAAGAGCTATTTTTTAAATAAAAAAATGATAATATTAAAAAGAGATGTGATTGATAAAAAGTTCAATATTTGTTTAAAAATAAGTCATTGTAAAAAATTCATTATTCCTTGTCATGGATTGAGAAATTTTCTTGATTGATGAGTCTCGAGAAATTTATATGTAAGGCGTGGATTGAGATTGAGGAAAATGATTCGGGATAGGGAGGAGGGTTTGGATGCTGATCGAAATACTTGCAAGTAGGAAAGCACGACTACAACAACCCAGAGATACTTGACACAATGGACACAAAGCTCTCAAGGCACAAGGCATGACATGCTGATGGTTTATTTAGGTCTTGTTAAGCGGTGACTCTCTTAAAAATTCAAGCTTATAGGATTTGGGGTTTAATATGAATAAATGCTTAACATACTTTCACGCACATGTGACCTCATTCCTTGCGTGGAGAGTCAAACAAATCAAATGGAGTCACTTCATGGACTTCCAAATAACAATGAGGATTAATTGCGTAGAATTGGCTTGAGCGCAGGGACACCTTAGCCCAAGCTTTGATATCGTATTTAAGCGACCCGAAGCTGCAAAGCTGAGCACATAGGATTTGGGTTTAATATGAATATCATCCTTCTTAACAGGTCTCTTAACCTATGGCAAGTTGTTAATATTAGCCTACTTTATTAGCCGCTAACCATGCGCTGACTTTGACTTTGTAGGAGATTTAGGTGTTCTAATAAATCTAACAATGCAGAGACTACTTATTTATGCATGAGTTTTAGATCTCTCAACATCCTAACTTAAGAAATGGGTGCTGAAGCATGTAGAAGTGTGTGTGTGCCTACTTCTTGGTTCTTCTCTAATTTTTTACTTTTCTGTGTGTGCACTTCTTCCACCAACCAGCCACTTTTTTCTTTATATTTCTTACCTAAACCTATTTTCCCCCCTTTTTTTCGTTTCTGGAAGGAACTTGTTTCTTGTATCTATCTAGAGGTCACCACTGAAATATCCAAAACCTTGATTTTCTGCTGTCCAAAAATTTCAGATTTTTTTTTCTGAAACTTCTACTCATATTCACATGCAAAACTTGCTTCAGCTCATACAATTCTAAAATCATAGAAGTTGAGGTGAGCTTCTCAACCTCCTTTACTACTCCCATGTGAATAAGCTCGTTATTTCCATATTAATTTTTAAACCTGAGACAAGTTCAAAATACAACCTGCTCAACCTCCATGACCACTTCTTGTACCGCACAACCCAAATGAGTGGGATCAAACACATGAAGTACTTCGAATAAATCTCAGACTAAAGGAATTAATCTATATTATTACGCCATTAGTGGTGGAGCAACCTGATTCCATGCATTGGAGAACTTTGTTTACCTTTTTGGTGTTAAATGCAGCACCTTTGACTAAAATTAAGCTCAAAAACTTGATTAGGATGCTTGATGGAAAAGGGAACACACTGAGTTCAAAGAACTGATCAGCACTAAAATAAGATGATAAAATTCTTAACTAACTTGACCAATTGAAAATTGCTTTTTTGAGTGATCTGTAATCTATGAGCTTCAAATAATTGGAGTGGGCTATTACAACTCAATAGCCCAGATTTGGGTTACGTGCTTTAATGTATGGGGCTGCAATTGGAGATTATGACACTAATATTTCTTTGGATGCAATGGTTAAGCTAATCGATTTGAAAAAAAAAAAATCTTCTACTAATGACTTTTTTCTGTTAAAAGGCACATCGAAAGTTCTCTGCCTCGTTGCATAAAATAATAGGCTATAAATTTGTGTTTTCTGCTCCTTTCAAGAAATAGAGAGAGAACAGAAAAATCCTCGTTCGTCTTGTGCTCTGTTTTTTCCTTTCTATTACTCTGTTTCTCTCATACAAATGGAGTGTCCTTTGCAAAGCCCTTTCTTATTTCAGCTTTTTTACTTCAAAAGTTAGATCAGCTTTCTCACACAGATTCATAGATTAATGTTATATTTTCTGGTTTCAGTGTTTGAACAATTTGACTCCATTGGTTTCTCATGCAGGCTGTGGGGAACATTGTTGGCAGATGTTGTCATTCAAATGCTTGGAACTGATTATGCTAGAATCCTTCGAGCAATTTATGCATTTGCTCAGGTGATGTATGATCTTGTGTGCATGATTTTGAAGTTGGTGTCGCAAATATGCAGGTTTTATGCAGACAGATATGACACCATTCAAACATATGCTAGTAAAAGTAGTTGCATTTTCAATCATAGATTTGGCTGTGGCGACCCCCTCCTGACATGCAATTGTGTATTTCTCACGTGTTGTCATCTTGAGTCTATGATAATAGATCATGGGTTGTGTGCAGATCATTGATATGAGCCTCCATGATTATTTCTTGTCGCATGATATGATCCGCATGAACAGAAATTGTGGAGTGGTACTTAAGCGATGGGTTCTTTCACTGTCAGTTGGTCTTTGGGTTGAAGCTACTCTTGTGAGGCACAGGTACTTGTCATTGGTGCTTTCATTTAGAGTGGGTGCGTAGCTGGAGAGGGCTACTTGGTGCCTTAAGAGAGGGCCTGGAGTGAAAGCTATCTAAAGTGATAGTCATCTGCACACGTCCGACTTCTTTAGGGGTGAGCAATGATACGATCCCTCCATAAGAAGTCGTGGAGTGGTACTTAACCTTAAGAGGTTCTCTCACCTATCCGATTGGTCTTTTGGGTTGAGCTTTCCTATTGGGCTTGAGTACCTATCATAGGTGCTTTCATTGAGAATCGGTGCGTAGCGGGAAAGGGCTACCCGATGACTCAAAAGAGGGTCCAGAGTGATAGCTATCCAGAGTGAGTCGTTCGTAGGCGTCCGGCTTCTTTAGGAGTAGACAATGATACGATCCCTGCATAAGAAATTGTGGAGTAGTACTTAAGATTGGGAGGTTCTCTAACCTATCAAGTCGGTCTTTTAGGTTGGGCTTGAATACCTATCATTGCGCTGGCTATCTTGTATCATGGCATCTAAGTACAATTTCCACATTTTGAGAAAACGGACCCAATTTTACATTTCAGTTTAAACAAACAAGCCATATTCCATTCAATGCCTACCCATGCATATTGATATATTCTTTTTCAGTTCATTAATTAAAGTTGTTTTTATTTTATTTTATATTCTTTGGCTTCAGATCCGTATCACCCGCACATACAGGTTACCATCGGATTGTGATCAAGAATTTTATTGCTGATCAAGAGCTTCACTTGGTCTTAAATTGTAATGGAATCCAATATATCTTCTAATTATCTCTCTTTTTTAATAACTCCCTCCATAGGCATCATCATCCTTCTGCCTTCATATTTTGACACTGTTGTATATATTGTGTAGTATTAGTTAGAAGTAGAGTGAGTGTTAGGCCTTTGGCATCAATGTCCGAATGATTAAACATCATGAAAATCAAAGAATTTACTAAATTGTGGTCTCAAAACGTTGGTGTGAAAATTGTAGGGATTGTTGTTCTCTCTACTTTTGTCTTATCTTATGGAATAAATGTCTTTTTTATCAGGAAAGAAGGAGTGGGTGAGTTGAAAGGAAAGCATGCAGAGTTTTAGATTGAAATACTTTATTTGAAAAAAAAATTATAAAATTAGTTTGGAGCACGGTAATATCGAGTAATCACGTAATGCTGCGTATGATAGCGATGGTGAATTTTTATCGAAATCTGCTTATCGTGACAATGCCAATTAAAATTTTTATCGAATCACGGTTATGCGGGTTTGAGATTGAAATCTTTGTTGAAAAAAATTATAAAATTAGTTTGGGCGGTAATCATAGTAGTGCGTGTCTTCTTGTCGTGATAGCGCCGATTGAATTTTGTCGAATGTCATTATCAGCTAACGATAACCGATTGAAATTTTATTAAATGCGGTTATTAAAAGCGATGATGATTAAGAGATTTTATCGAATGCGGGTTGTCAGTAATGACCAGCTTGTTCTTATCTTATAATTCATGTTCAATCTTATTTCTTTGAGCATTAGTTTTGGTTAAAAACTAATTTTATATATATTTTTTTCAAATGAATCATTTGAGGCTAAACTCAAGCATGCAACTCTCTACCTTTTTAGATATTTAGGATGTATCCGGTTCTTGAAGCTTCTTTTAGAACTCGGAAAGTGCTAAAGAGAAAAAGTGAGGAAAGAAATTTTTGAGGAAAATAAAAAATATGTTTAAACTTAATAAATTAGTTTTATGTGTTTTGTGAAACTCATTTTATTTGTTTCTTTCTATTATATAAATACTAAGAAATTTAAAAATATATAAAATATTAAGGAATTTTGGTGATATTTTATTTATTTTTATATTTTCCATTGTGAAACCAAATATAAGAAAATCAATTTTTTTAGTATTTTTTTCTTAGTGCTTTATGATTTCCAAAGGAAGCTGAAAAGTATTAAGGAAAGGAAAAATTTTGGAAGGAAAATGAGTTTGTTAGGTCGCATGTTTAGTTCGAAATTTACCGAGCAATCAAATTCGAATATGAAAATTTTGATGTATTATCTTTAGTTTTCATTTTTAGAAAATACGTTTCGTACTTGAATTTGATTGAAAATAAAGAATAAGAAAATCCGTTTTGTAAAACCATTTTCTTGAAAATGAAGTTATAAAATGTTGAAAATAAAATCCCTTGTTTTGATTTGGTCGAAAAGCAGGAAGCAACATGAAAGCGGTTTTTCGATTCGTATATAAAATGTTGAAAATAGTGAGTGTTTTAACTTTGTTTTGGAATTTTGTTTTGTCCCAATTAAATGGCTAAGCGTGTTTCGGCACATTTTTTGAAAAGTTTGAATAGAAAACGAAAAATTTTCTACTCTTACTTAGTGCTATATTTCAATTGTCTAATGCAAAGCTTATGTTTTCCTAAAACTGGCTTAAATTGCAACAAATCATACTAGAGAGTTTGTTGTTGGGATGGTTGAAATAATGTGGCCCTTATGAATCGAATTGGGTGGTCCTCTTTAACCACACTATAATTCTAAGATTTTGGTAATTGCTAGGAAAAATAAAAATTTAAAAATATTTTTCTCATATTTAGTTTTCTGTCAAATTTGAAAGAAAATAAAATACAATTAAATTATTAGAATAATACATATTGTAAAATTAATTAATCTTTGTATTGATGAGTTAAAATAAATAAAAATGTGTTTGAAATTCTAAATAAAAATAATAAATGAAATTTAACTCCGTTCTTATTTTCCTTAATTTTTTTTCTTTTCTTCTATTTTTCCTTTAGATTTTCATTTCCTTGTATTTTCTCTCAAAGTTTTTGGGCATCAAACATAACCTAAAAAACTTTAAGGTTGAGTTTGGTCCCTGAAAAATGATAATAAAAGAAAAAAAAAATTTATTTTCTTATGTTTAATTTTCTAATAATACTTTTAAAATATCAGCTCGGAGGATCAGAGAAGAATGTTGGAGAAACATGTATCTTAAGCAGAGATAAAAAGAGCCCTGTTTGAAATAGCTCCCTTCAAGGCCTAGAGTAGGTGGATTCCACACAGGGTTCTATGAACACTCGTAGGAAATAGTAGGAGATACCCTTGGAAATTTTGTAGGGGATTTTTTCAAATATGGTGAACTCACATATGAAGCAAATGACACTTTAATAGCACTTATCCCAAAACTCCACCACTCTTGAGACCTTCTCCAAAGTCTAAGGATGAAAATATCCGATATATCCGTCGATATATCTCTGATATATCCGATATCGGTGATGTTCGACACGATATCGGTGATGACCGATATATGTGGAAATATATCATTTTGAGATAGATATATCGTGGAAATATCGTGTACATGTAATTCTGTATGCGCGTTAGTTTAATTTTGTTAAAATATTTGAGATATATATCAGATATATCGGAATATATTCAATAAGCCAGGAATTTGAAATCTGACGTCCATGGTTATGGATTAATCCCTTGCTGATTTAATTTTCGATACTATATTAAATGTAAAAAATATCCGCGTTTCTCTCCACGATGTCTCCAGATATATCAGTAAATCCCAAAATCTGAAATATCAGTCAGCGGATATTTTAAATCATTTACTCGTAAGGTTGATCAGTTTATTCAATGTCGGGTATAAAGTAATTATGAAGACAATGACGAATAGGCTGAAAGAGATTATGGCAAGTGTCACTTCCCCAAACTAATGCAGTTTCTCCAGGGCAACAAATCACTGATAATATAATTGTTACCAGAGAATCGTATTCAATGCGGAAAAAGAAAAAAAATAGGAAAGGCTTCATGACAATTAAGATTGATTTGCAAAAAGCCTACAACCGCCTATCCTAGCAATTCATTAGGGATGCACTAAACAAGTTGAGGATTCCAAAGAGTTAGGAGAACAATATTATGCATTGCGTGGAAACGACAAGGTTGGCAGTAGTATGTAATGGAAAACAACTTAGTTAGATCAAGTCCTTCAAAAATTATTCGCTAAGGTGACGCAATCTTGCCGTATTTATTTGTGCTCTGCATGGAAAGGCTGGGACATCTTATTCACTTAACAATGACACGAGGGAGATGGAAACCAATCCAAGTTTCTCGGTCTGGCCCTCATCTCTCTCATTTATTTTTTGCGGATGACCTAATTCTTTTTGTTGAAGCCTCAATAGATCAAATAAAGGTCATGATGGAATGTCTAGAGACTTTCTGTAGCATGTTCGGGCAAAAAGTGAGCCTCCAAAAGTCGTGCATATGTTTCTTGAAGGGGGCAAGTCACAATGAGGCCTCAACAATAGCCCAGATCGGAGGTTTTCCTACCACATCTAATATGGGACGGTATTTGGGCACCCCATCTATACACGGGCGTGTAACCACTGAACTTTTTCAACATATACTTGACATAATTCAGTCTAAACTTGAGAGTTGGAAGTCAAAATATCTTTCCCTTGCAAGGAGGCAAACTCTAGCACAGTTGGTTATAGCCACTATTCCCTAATATACTATGCAATCAATCCTCTTTCCACAGGGAGTATGCGAACAGATAGACAAAGTAATAAGGAGATTTATATGGGGAGGTTATGCAAATTCAAGAAAAATTCATCTGCTGAATTGGAAGATGGTTATATGCTAAAAAGGACAGAGGGGGTTTGGGAATCATTGGAGCCCATGAACTAAATTTAGCTTTCATGGTCAAGTTAGGCTAGAGACTCTTATTTGAGAAGGAGAAGTTGTGGGTTAAAGTCTTCACTAGTAAGTATGTTGGAGGGCAACTCAATCCATCCAAACTAGTAAAAAGACAACATTCTTCCAATGCATGACAGGGTATAACTGAGGCAGCTAGCATCCTTTGCGAAGGCACAAGAGTCAGAATTCAAAATGGCAAAGATCCCTTGTTTTGGAGGGATATATGGTTGGAAGAGATCCCATTGTTGCAGCTAGCCCTACACGACGTCCCACTAGATGTCTCCTACTACAGAGTGAATTATTGGGCAAAAGACAAAGGTTGGAATTGGGAAGGAGTTAGGGAGTTTTCTCACCACACAAGTGCAAAGCAAATTACACCTGATCTTGATCAGAAGATGATGATACGAAAGACGATATATGTTGGGGACTCACTTCAAATGGCTGTTTCTTGATCAAGTTGGCTTATGTTGTGGCAATACAAGATATGTCGAACAACCATATGGGCGGGTGGTTCCTAATCTAGAAACTCAAGGTTCTAACGTCAAAACTTTCTGTACTATGGTAGTTGATGCAACATGGAAGAATTTTGAAAAACCTTGAAAGGCATCGAAGGGGACTCACCAATAACCCCTTTTGTCACTATTGCTCAAGGGAGACTGAAGACTTAAACCACATCTTTAGGTTTTGCACAAAAACTAAGGAACTATGGGGACATCTTTTAAAAAAGAGGTTGTTGAACGACACTCAGAAACTAAGTTTCCCAAATTGGCTCAAGTGGAACCTTGAGAGAAGGAACACGATCGATGGGGAAGGGAACTAGAAGGAAAATTTTTCAATATATATTTGGTGAATTTGGCATTGGAGAAACGATATGGTTTTCAACAAGAAAGAGCTGGATACTAATAGGAAGTTGGATATAGTAAGAAGTTATGTTAGGGAAACCAATTCAGCTTTTGCCAACCAGAACATTATTAAAGCAAGGACCATCATGGATAGTACTTTGTGGGTAGAGTTAGACTCCTCCGCATCAAGGATGGATAGCCCAGCATAGATGATAGTTTCAAGGGCATAACACGCCATAGGAAGGACTCTTAGAAACAGAAAGGTGATTGTAGGAACTTCTCCTTTCATCAAGGAGCTTGCATGACAAAGGAGAGTAGAATTATGGGCTTTTGTTAGTTGGTCTGCGAACTGCTTGGATTTTAGGTATCGAACAATTGGTGGTTGAAATCGATTCCTAACAAGTTTACGAATGGATCAACAATAGAGAAACTGTGAGAAACCTTCATAGCAATCTGGTAGAGGAATGTAAATAGATAATGAAATGGAACTGGAAAGTAGACCTCCAACTTATCCTTCGGGAGGCTAATCAAGCAGCAGTTATCTTACCATGATAATGGTGTGTGGCCAAAAGTGGGATAGTATTAAATAGATAATCCGCCAAAGAATGATGGAGCATTTGAAAGACAAGTTTGGACTTGGATGGCCTGAGAAAACTTCTTGTAACTTATAGCACTTTGTGCTTGGGGGTCCCCCTACTTTGCATCAAAAAAAAGTGATGGTTAAAATGAAATTAAATGGTAAACAAAATGTATTTTAAATTCGACTCTATTTTCTTTTCTTGTTTTCTTTCTCTATTCTTTCCATACTAACCAAACACAACAAAGCATTGGAATTTGAAAAGGAGCCACTGTTTCATATCTACTGAATCTCTTTTCCCAAACTACAGTAATATTCAAAGCCCATTGGAATTAGAGGATAATCCCTAGTGAAAATTAAAAACTATTTGTGTAAGAAATAAAGACTGAATTAGCAGCAAATATGCAAACACAAGAGATTGATCTATACAGATTAGAGTAGCCTATATCCATGAGGCCAAGCCACGAATGTAAAGATTCATTATATGCTGACCAGTGCATTTAGTCTTTACATTTGTAAAATGGCTACCAGCTTCTTGCCATTGCTTTTCAGCATAGTGCATAAGAAAGTGAAAGCAGCTTAGAATGAATCTCGCCGTTACGTATTGTCCCAACTACTCACAAGCCTAAAACATAATTTCAACAAGATGGATAAAAACTCCAACATTGAGAGTTGAGCAATACACAACAGTTCAACCCCAGAACACCTTGTTCTTACATTACTCTCTTTTGTCGTTTCTTCAAACACGTATACTGTTAATATCTCCAGGGATCTTAGTCAATATTATGTATCTTTCATGTTTCCTAATTTGTGTCAACTTTATATAGCTGTAGATGTTGATGATTTTGTTAAATATTCATCAAATGGGAATATCTTCCTCTCTAAATATCACCAGTATGAGTTTGTCTTTCCATATTTACAGTTCGCTGCATGCTCACCTTCTAGTATTCCGTATCCATCTAGAGAATATCAACTTCTGATCATACACAATATTCACTCTGGAATTTGCAGAATATTAGGGTAAAAGTGGTATCAATAGTTGTATCATCATTCTACCACTCGGAACATACAATTTATTTTAGCTAAGATTTATGACAAAAATATATTTTCAACACCTATCATACACTCTAAATTTAGAGTTGTTGGAAGCTCCATCTCAACTCAATTGCAGAAATGGTTTTAGATATGCATAAGCAAACATGAGAAAGATTCCACAACAAACTCACTAAATGAGAAACAGATGAAGATAGAGAGAGATCTCAATTTCTGACACCGCAAATACAAAACCAAGAACATTCAAAAAGCCTAGCAGACTCCGCTGGTCTTTTTTGTCCTATCCGCTATCTTCTTCCAATACATGGCGATCTCCTTCTTCTTCAACAATTTGTCATCTGTTTCATCCACCGTTGCTGTCACATGTGTTGCTTTATTTGTGGCCTGACTCTGTAAACCATCCAACTCCTCTATCACTTTGCCAATGTCCGAAAGCAGTCTCTCCGCCAGGCTCCGGTTGAAGTCCTCCCTAACCACCACCCTCAGCACAGCAACATGTTCAGCGTCCGGGGCCATTGTGTACGCTGGAACGATCCATCCGAACCTTCTCAAATTATCAGCTATATTTAAACACTGTATTTGCTTGTGTCTTTTAAGAAGGCCGCAGGGGAACTTTTAATTTCCTTGGAGACTATCTCAAACTTTCCTGTCTCCTCCAGTCCTTTTCCCAGCATAATTGCATTGTCCCTGCAGTTTTTCATGATGTCTCTATAACCCTGTTTAGCCAAAACTCAGTCAAAACAAGATTACAATGATCTATTGGAACACGAAGCACAAGGAAGGAATAATTATATTTGCAACGCTTAATTACCTGAAATCCCAGTCTTATAAACTGATAATATTGAGCTATTATTTGACTAGAACCTGCCCATCGAGCAATGGTCGTTTGAATGCCTTAGAGAAGACACAAGCTCTTATTGATTCAAACTAACTCCAAACTCTTAACCCAATAATTGACTCGTCGGTTTGGTTTTTGTCGAATTCAATTCGATTGGATTGGCTGATTTTGGTCCCTTTCTATTGGGATGATCATTTTCGCTCACTTGTTGGTAGGTTTTGACATGCATTAGACTGAAGTATCATGAAGATACCTTGTTCTCTTAATTCTAAGGAGATGTATTATTGGTGCATACAGAAGGCAAATCATAGCCAGAAACATGGTTTTGAAAGACCCATGAGCGGACTGGGCTCAATATACAATCATTCCTTGTAGAGGCTCTCATTTCCAGGGCGTATGTCTTGTTGAAAGGCGAGCCTCTAACATAATTTCATTTTTTAAACACTTTTATTTTTAAAACTTCTAATTATATTAAATTCTATATAATTTCATTACCTTTTATTATTGAATACTTCTTTTAAATGTTAGAAACATAGTTTAAAAGGTTCGCTTAAAGCGTATCTAGGTTCAATACACAACCATTTCTTTTGTTAGAGGGCTTCATTTTTCATGACATGTGTCTTGTTCAAAAGGCAAGCCTCCCAACTTTAATTTCTTTTTAAAACATTTTTATTCTTGAAATTTCTAATTATATATCGAATATTATAAAACTTCATTACATTTATTATTGAATACTCCTTTAAAATGTTAGGAATCTTAATTATTTTTATTAATTCAATTATATTTTTTGAATTATATTTTATAAAATCATCTTACATTCAAAATTACATTTTTACATCATTAAGGCGTGTCGCCTTCTTTGTTTATATCTTTAAATCTGAACACAAAAAAAGACTTTTGCGTCTAGGTGCGGGTTAGAAAAAAACCAATGTTTTAAAAACAGAATCGGTGACTGAACTAAAAAAGTTATTGGTTCAGGGTCAAACCGATGATCGAATCGGATTAAACGGGACTGAAGGTTACCGATCGACTGATCGACCGCTGATTGGTCCATTTTTTGCAGCACTAGGAAACGTAACTCAAAGTAACATGGGGGTTTGAGGATAAATGAATAAATAAATACCTTTGGAGAAGTTGAGGGTGAAAGTAGGCTGATCAGATCCCAAGTAGTTAATGTGAAATATAAGCTCATCAGGCAGTCATGCATTCACCACAACTAACCCTGCATAAGACAGACCATGCATGTGACCACTGCATTGATACTCTTCACCAGTGGCGTGAAATCCCATGCCAAATCCGAGATTTTGGGAGAGGAGCTATCGAACCGCCAGGCAGCATCGACATGAATAGGGGTGTCCACTGTTTGCCGCTGTTCTTCTTGTCAATAGTTGTTTCAGGGTTTCACATCTCAAGCTCCTGTTAGTGTTGACCCCAAAATGGCTTGGCAGATAAATCTCATCCACCATGTCTACAGCTTCCTGGGATTATGCATAGTATCTCTGGCTTTACCTCCTTCAGCTCAACCTCAAAGTACCTTACCAAACTTCTCCCAGCACACTACGTTTGAATCCCAATACAATGTTACCGGTTTGTCGTACGGTTTCCCCTCTTCTTTTCTTTTCTGTTGCCATTTCCTCTTGAAAGCCAGTCCTGCTAACATGATTGCTTCCGATGACCCCACCGTCCCCACCCCGATTGCCGTTTCCGTCTCCCCCACCGGAGCATTGAAGAGGTGGGCTATCATGTTCACGCATCGGTTCTGCAGAAATTTCAAGATTCTTGTTAACTCATTCTTCAATTTTATTTTCTATTTCATTCACAGTAGAGGATGCTGAGGAAGCAGAAGATGGAAATAGGGTTAATCAAACAAAACAAATATAAAAATTGCAGAGATGAGAATTAGAACGATCGATATAAATTTACAATAGACCAAGCAAGATATATCTAATATTAGGCCATAGTCTGTTAGTTGATTGAATTCTTTATTCAAAATTCATGATCTTTACCTTTATATTTATAATTTATATCTACGATCTTGACACAGATAATATTACTTAGGCAAGCATGGTTTAATTTGTTAATGTTTTTCTTTTAAGTCAAAATCCAAGTCCGACTTCGTCTTTCTACTTTTTTAGGATTGAATACTAATTTATTTTATTTAACTCTCCAGAAAAAAAAAGAGTCCCTCAATGTAAAAATCTGCTGATCCCAGATAGTCAGACGAAAACGAGTGGGAGGAAAATGGAAAGAAGAGGAGAGAGAGAGAAATGCACGAAGAAGTTCAGTGGTGACTGGATATATCCATGTCGACATAGTTCTTGTTAATGAGCCGGGATGAGCTTATGCCTCCTCCTCCATCAAGTCGTCGAAAGGCCGTAAGTTCAGCCTTGGATTTCCATCCAGCATCAGTTCATCGTGTATTATCTGATACGCCGCGTCCTTCGGTATCGACCTCGCCGGCATCTGAAACCTACCGATTCAACAAAAAAGAAGAATAAAAATCCATTGTATTTCTTATTTAGCACACTATAGACAAAAAAGAAACTACAGTATTCGCGATCTCAGTATCTTACTTTGTATTGGGGTTCATGACATGTCCCTAGAAACGAAGGTGGAATCAAGATGACCAGATGAACTGTGGCTGTTGGCGGTAGTGATCACCATTTTTTCTTCCTTTTCTTGTAATTAGGAGTGTTTGGATCGGACTTCGGAGACGGTCAGTGCTGCCACTGCCCCACCAGAGGAACTAGACGAATTGGAAAGCGTATGGTTGGGAGAAGGTGGTTGAGTCTGGATCCCAGTTCTTTTTCAATTTATTAAGTCAAATTGATAACATTTGTGGGGGCTTTTCCGCCATTTAGCTCAAAAAAACACTTTTCTAAAATCACTTTTCTTGTAAACCTTAAATTTTAGTTCAACATCTTTTAAAAAAATACTTTCTAAAATATGAAAATAATTTATTACATTATAATTAAAGTGTTTAATAATAAAAAAAAATTATGAATTTAAACTGAACACTTTTTAGAAATTATGAATTTACATTAAAAATGTTTCTTAAAAAGACATTTAAAAAAATTGAATTTGAACTAAGAATATCATATGGATATATGACAATTTTAACTCTATCATGACCCAGATTTGCCTTGCCCCTATTAGGATAAGTATGGATCATTTGAAATTGGGTTTGAGAATTTCTAACATAATTGAATCAAGTTCAAAACAAATTTTGCTATCTTATCCTTTCAAAAAGATTATTTTAAAATTACCTCTCAACCTTCTAGGGTTATTATTTAAGCCCCTCATTTAACAACCCCTATTCCTAGCCACAACACATATGATATCTCTGCCTCCTCACATCACTCCTTCATGCTTAGTCTTCAAGCCACAATCCTATAACATGTAATAGTATTGTCCTTGGCCTTCTTCTCTCAGTTTTTAGCATTGCTAATCATAACTCTATGAGATCCACTGTCACAACATCCTACCCTACTTGGTCCTGAACATAGTTTAACCCTCCATACTATTCTTTGTGCAGATTTTATACTAGTAGGTCGGAGTCATCAGCAAGTGTAGGTACCTGCGGTTTGGACCTGGCTTTGCTCGATGAGCTTTAAGACGACCAGCCTGGCCCCGGATCCACTTTTGGCGTGATATGGCGTTTCAAGTACCATTCACCAGTTAAGCGGTAGGCACTACCCTAGGCCGGAAATCTGGAAGCTTGTCACATGAAAGTCGGTGTCTTCAGGAGGCCCGATATAGGGTAGGCCGTCTAGAGTTTAGATCGTGGTTGGTCGTCATCGCAGCATGGCAAGTTCGCTATGGATGAATGGATAAAGGCGTGAAATACGCAAAAGGTATTTATTCGTGAATTTTCTAGTTTCCAAGTCCTTTACTTCTTGGAAGATTAATCCTTGATAAGGAAGAATTAGTCTTTGATAAGGAAAGAGAGATTCTTTTCCTAAGAAAAGGAGATTCTTTTTTGAGAAAAAGGGGAGGATTTGAATCACCCTCGCCATCCAGGAAGATTTACGATGAGGAGGTATGCAATTCCAAATGTGGAAATTTTCTTGCTTATCTCGTATTTTTGTTGACAGCATCATTGGAGAGGCTAACGCTCAATGGTCATCGGATCTTTGCGGTTTATTCGCCATAGTCCAGGTGCTTGATCAAGGTAACAACAATTGACAGCGCCCATGGGAAACGAATAAAGAAAGTCACCACTTCCTGAGTTTGCAAGGGCTTGACTTGACAATTGTCATGTTTCCACCACCTCTGGACTTTGTAAGTCCCCATTTCGTCATCGCGAGGTAGTCGCGATGACAAGCATTAGATGAACCCGATTTCGGAAGATCAATTCCTAGTGGCATTAGGACATGAAAGCGAGAGAACAAATGAACAAATGAAGGTTGCAAAGGTCGGCCAGAGCTCTTATGAAGTGTAGTTGTCGACTAGATTGAAAAAAAGCCTAAATGTCTGAAAGCCTGTGAGATAGTGTTTGAGATGTGATCGCCTACGATAAAGGAAGAGTTTGTGCTCCTGACTGGCGTCAGATACGTGGACGATGAGTTGTCCTGACGGTTCCCCATCACTAAATCTCGCTATGAGAATACTCGGGAGCTGGGACCATATCACTTAAGAGGCCTTCGCCTCCACTGCGCCTTCTGTGTGGTAGTGGTGCATCTCGAGACGGGAAAGTGACGATGTGATACTGGTCAGGATCAAGCCAGGAACACATGGGTCTTGCTCAGTTACGTTGCCACTAGTGCCACCGCATCACCTTTGGTGCAACGCCGGGTTTGCACTCGCTGACCTTAATTTGGAGACGGCGACGTGCTCTTTACCCCTAGAAGCGTGCATCCTTATTTCTTGAGCCACCCGAGTTTGTCATTCCAACTTTCACCACGTTCGATGGTTCGGCTGACCCTTACGACTATAGGCTCCATTATAATAAAGCGATGACACTAAATGATGATAATGGTATTTATTATGCAAAGTATTCGGCTGAAAGCTTGCGGGAGCCGATGCATTAAACTGTTCTGAAGCTCGCTTCGTCAATAAATTCATTCGATGACTTTGTGGGTAGCATTCATATCACGGTATCTACCGGTGTGAAAAAAAAAAAGAAACATCGACTCATACAAACCATTCTCAAATAGGAAGAAAGATGATTTATGGGCTTCCGCAGTGAGGTTGGGCGGCCAGTCCCAGCGAGAATAGAGTCGACCTGACGTGGGTACGGTTCTCGAAGCTTTAGGAGCTTTGGAGCCGTATTCATTTCTTCAAATCTATATCTTTAGACGTGGGGAAGATGAGACTTATCGGCATGGTACGGTAGTACTCAATGCTGAGAGGACAACATCAGTGCGAGTGACCGGAGCATCATGTGATTACAGAACTAGCTGACCAAAGGAAATAAGCGCGTGAAACAACCCAGTGAGATCTAGGAAGGTCATAACGGCGAGTGGTCCCATGATCAATATGAAGAGAGCCTAGTTTCCCCGGGCATCTCTTATGGTGACTATATCGTTAGGCTGCCCGGGGTTTGTCAAACGCTCCCGATCTAGATGGATCCTCCCGAAAGGAGCAAATCTTCGCAGTCGACTATCATAGAGACCATGGGCATGGATCGACCGATGCTGGAAGCTACAAGATTGCGGTGGAAAGGCGATCGGCGAGACACCTCGGCGATATGTAAGAGAACGACCCGCAGTTAAGCGACATCCGGACGAGAATCATGGCCGTGTGGCTTCGAGATGAAATCCGGACAGCGCAGCTATATATTGGGCGGCGTGCGGCGACGTGCCGATGAGTGCGGCGGAAGAGCTACAAGAAGCGCCGATTAAAGCTAGGGTGAATTACCGCCGCGCGGCGGAAGGCATGAAGAACGACGATGGTCGTTATATCCTTTCTCGCCATCCAGCTGAAGCGGGATAATTGCCTCACTATGATGCTGCGGTACACCCTCGCGCTGTTGTGGTTTTGCGGTGTGCGCCGCAGTCTTGGTAGATCTAACAGTCATCATGAGACTTGTTATGATAACTAGCATTCGAGCAGATGAAACTCTCTTTAGGAACGCTGAGCTCAGCTAGGCGGATCCTCTCTGGTTTCAACGGTGCGATTACCACAACACTAGGAGATGTCGCTCTCCTTGTGGAAGGTCTGGACGACGGCTCTGACGGGTTCTATTCTCAATGATGAAGATTTGGGGCCTTCTGACACCATAGTAAGGGTGGTGGCAGTTGCGTTAATTAAGCTATCCTTGACACCATCAAAACGATCTTGTTGTTTGACTAACATTAGGCGAGGTTGACCTTTTAGGTAGTCGGTGTACGCGACAATGCTATTAGCTATCTACATAGAACGAAAGGGAAGAAGGAGTAGCGAGTCTCATTTGAAGATCAGGCCCAGCGCAATCATAGTTCCCGCTTTAGATCAGGGTAGAAGAAAGGGATGTCATTGACATGGATTCTGGAAAGTAATCTTTGAATGGTCGGAGGAAAAATTCACTTATGCTAGTTCTCTTTTGTTTGGTGAAGAGAAGGAGTAGTTATGGCTCGTGTTGTTCATCGCGTAGATATTAATTACTTTGAAGCCACTCAAATATGGTAGGGATTGCTTTGGCGGTGGCCTCTCACAGAGCTAAATATCATCCCTAATTAGGCGATCGGCGAAGGTGAGGTGTTTTCACTCGGATCACCATCAAATCATCTAAACGGAGGTTGACAACTTATTAAGCGGGGCTTCATTCGGAGTGAGTACCTCAAGTAGTTGCTTCAGGCGTGGTGGCTAGTTCGAGGAAGGGAAGTATCGTGGTGCGGCCTGGGCGGTGTGCCCCAGGGACCTTTCCCCTTGCAGCGTATAGATTAAGTTTGTTGGCCTTGGCGAATACAAATACTCTCGTTTCTTAACGCCTTCTTTGGATATCATTAGATTCCCATGCACATGATTCGGAGAAAGCGACGCCATTACCGCATGGGTTGTCTTCTTATAATGTGATGCCTTTCTTTGAAGAATGTCGGGGCAACTTATGAAAGGTTGGTGACTAAGATATTCTGACTGTTGTTGGGCAACACCATAGAAGCCTATATCGATGACATGCTAGCAAAATCCAAAGAACGCTTCGACCATGCTAAGCATCTATAAGAAGCCTTTGAGTTGCTACGAAGGTATGACATGAAACTCAACCCTTTGAAATGTACGTTCGGGGTCAGTGCAGGCAAGTTCTTAGGCTTTATGGATTGAGGCCAATCCCATTCAACTCAAAACAATAATGGACTCCCAGACTCCTACTTTAAAAAAGGGGGTTCAACAACTAATTGACAGGCTGGTAGCTCTCGGGCGGTTTATATCCCGCTTCACCGATCGGTTAAAACCATTTTTCATCACCCTAAAAGAAGCCAAAGGGGCCGGTTGGAATGAAGAATGTGACTAAGCCCTCATAGTTATCAAACAATATCTTCTCAGAACCACCCGATCTGGCGACCCAAGGGAGCCTCTATCTTTATACCGCAGTGCCGAAGTCTAGATGCGTATAAACTTTGTTCAAAGGCCGAAATCGAAAATAGAGGCTATGTTGCTTCATAACCGTCACTACTGACGAAACTTGGTATACGTCTGGACTAACGACCAGCCTCCAGCATGGCGCTTGATAAACTTAGCCTTTACTTCGAGCACACCCTATCATCATGCTGTAATCTACCTCTTGAAACACTATACTGGCGACGGCCGGAGGATGACCGTGGGCAATCGACCTAAGTGGTTGGTGTTGATCATAAACCCCTCACTTGGCAATGAAGATTATTATTGGAAAATTTTCTAGTAGAACTTGATAGGATGTGGTATAGGATAACAATGGCTAGTGGATCCTTAATGTGAATGACTTCTTTTGAAACGAGGAGGCGGGGTCAAACTGCTGACTAAGCCTGTCCCGGTAAAGGGTGAGAAAACTGAGTCATCTGACTAGACTTTCAGTCAATAATGGTAGGTATGACAATTTCATGAAATCAATCTAACCAATCAATCATGAGAGAAGCTCCTCATGGAAAGCGACTCTAAAGCGGTAGGAGGACAGACAAGCGGAATACGAGAAATGCGAGACTAGTGTGTAATTTAGTATATGGGCTTGGTCGGCCCATTGACTAGGGGTTTTGTATTTGGAAGCTTCAGCATATCTAAGGAATCCAGGGTAGATGCATTGGCAGCGAGTCTGCGATGTCCCGATAAAGAAAGCGTATTTCACTCGATCTTGCCATTCGACATCATCATTACAGCAGTTAGGTAGTTCGTTGGGCGTGAAACCCTTCTTTGGCGACTCATATTGCATTATAACGGGCTTGGGAGAATTACTTTAATAGTAGTGAAGCCCGCGAGGTCAGTCCCAAGAGCTGTTTTTGGTAAGCGATTATTATTCCAACGTCTCTAAATTGGTTATTATTTTAAGTGTCTCTTTCAGCCAGACGATATATACTAGCGAGAACTTCATAAGGGGGTATCATAAACCATTGGTCTGTCAGCGCCAGCGGAAAGCTCATTATCGAGATGCCAACTGGGGCACAACCACCATTCTGACGCCGGCTTTGCCTAGTGGAAATTGGTATAGTTAGACCATTTTTACCACCCATTTCGAAAAAGGCATTTGTTGGTTACCCGTAACTTCCACTTTAGCGCAAAATGGATATAAGTTGAAACCTTCGCCTCCATCAAAAACGAGAATCACCCAATTTGTGTGGAAGAATATTGTACACTTTTGTTCGAAATACCTCGGTTGATCATAGTGATATGTGGCCTCGGTTTGGCGATAAAGGCTATCTGACCCCAACCATGAGCTAAAGTAGAAACTTATACTCAACCACATGAGTACTTTCGCAGCAGTAGCGGAGGAAGCTTCCAACAAAACTATCTTGACTGCTTTGAAAAAGTGTCTGCATTTGGCTAAGGGAAAATGGGTGGACGAGCTACCGAGAGTCCTTTAGGCCTATAGAACTAGCCGGAAACTGACCAAGTGTCACCATTTGCCCTCACCTATGGTATGGAAGTCATTATTCCCACAGAAATTGAAATTCCCACGCTTCAAACGAAGGTTCCTAGAACGGCTAATCTTTGAGCATCTCGAGTTCCTATATATAATGGGCAGGCTTTGAAGTAAGCCTTATCGTGTAGCATCTTACCCGACAAGGATGAAAACTATACTGATAGGCATATAAGCGGTGCATTCGAGACGAGGATCTGAGTCAGCAGAAAGGTCTTTGAGAACCACGAGTTATTTGTTCTTTGTAATTTAAGCCAAATTGGAAGGACCATGCATGGTTATGCAGTGAGCGGTAAGGTCATACATTAAAAATAAATTATCGGGACGCGTACTGATATGATGCTATGCCTTAAATTATTATCAATAAAGTTTTACGTAGAATATTTCCTCTCGATATTTACCGCGCCTCCTTTGTAAGTAGACTTGTAGCTCTAAGCTTGTTGGCACTCATAAAGACTAGACTTTATGGCTTCTAGCTGTGCACTTTCAAAAGCCCCAGACTTGGCTCTGACGATGACGCTTTCATAAGACCAGACATGGCACCAAAACTCTTGACACTTGCAAAGACCGGGCTTATGGTTTTACAAGCTTCTTGGCACTTTTCGTAAGACCAGGCGTGGCTTTAAGCTTCTTGGCACTTTCAAAGGCCGGACTTGCGGCTAACTGCGCTTTCGCGAGACCGGACTTGTCGCTCTAGTCTGCGCACTTTCAAAAGACCGGACTTATATTCTGGCCTCATGAACTTTCATAAGACCCAGACTTGTGGCTCTAAGCCTACGACACTTTCAAAAAGACCCAGGACTTGTGGCTCCCGGATTGCGCACATAAGACTAGGCTTGTATTTTGGCCTCACCGACACTTTTAAAAAGACCAGGCTTATATCTTTCTAAGCTTGCTGGGAACTTTCAAAGACTAGTTTTGCGGCTCAAAACTCTGTTGTTTCGTAAGACGAACTTGTGGCTCTAAATTTAAATGACTTTGAAAGGAAGCGGGACTTGTGGGCAGCCTGCTTGGCTCTTCAGACCGAGACCGTGGCTATAAGCTTGTTGTCACTTTCGGAGAACTGACCTAGTGACTCTCTGAAGAGATGCTCTCCACAGGCGATGTTCGTAAAGGATAAGAGATAATAAAGGTTGATGCATGGAAGTCTTGATTAAACTTACTTTGTTAGGTGTGCATAATCAACTTAATATTTCAACTTTAAATTTCCTCATACTTAACAGCTTCTTCTTTAACATAGTCTGGTTCGGGTTCCGAACAGGTGATAGGTTTTTCTTCGTGTAAATGATTTGCGGTTGGCTCAAAAATGGTGAATTCAATTTGGATTTGGGGTTTAGTCAAAGTGAGGTACAGTGATTCTGAGCGAAAATAAAATGATGTAAAATGTGACAAAGAACTCCTTGAAGCATTGGGCTACTGCGGGTTGAGGTCTAAGAGCAGTGAAGGTTCTCGGGTCCTCTTCCTCGCGTTAGGGAGGATGACATAGTCATTTCCATTGGATCTTTTCATTTAACTATAAAGCTGACCTAATAATTTTTCCTTTTGAAATATGGCATTTAATGAGCTTTTAAATGCTCCCCGAGACAGACAAAGCTATATCCACTAAGAAATCACCATACGATGCTTAATAGAAGGCAACTAATGAATCTTGAGTGGATCTAACAATAAGCATCCATTGAACCACAAAAAGCTTGCAAATACAAGTTAATCAGGTACATTTAAGAGATTTTAACCTAGAGTGAAGATGAAACATAAATACCAGTAAATGCTTACATTAACCTGCTGAGAACGTCTATTTTACAAACCTAACTGTATTCCTCTCTCTTCCAAGGAGAAAAGAGGTCTGCCAGTATCTCTGAGGTTGTCTCCTCGGAGGGTTGTTTGATGTAGAGAAAATAAAGAAAGAAAAGCAGAAAGAAAATGAAACAGAAGAGAAGCGGAGAACTACGGTGCTTTGTATTTCCACGAAAGCAAAAGTAAAGTTGTCATTCTCTGCAGGTTTGAGCTTATATAGAGGTCCAATACAGTAAAATACCAACATACCCTCAAAAAGGCATTATACAAGCGAGGAAAATGGGAAAGGAGTAAAGAACAAAAGTCAAAGTCACGTAAACATGAACAGACAGGAAAGGCACTCTCAAGACCAAGATTTAAATTTTCAAGACCATGAGAAAATTTTCAAGACCGTGGTGCAAATCCCTCCGTCTCTTTTTCCGTCGCCCTTCCTTTCGATTCCGATCCGCAATGTCGAGTCTCGACCAATTTTCACGCTGGACCGACTTGACACCTTGGCATTAATACCAAGTAAAAACTATAAAATTAGCCACAAAATGCGATCAAGAGAATAACCCGGGACCTTAATGTGCAATCGTTAATTCGTTAGGCTAGTACACAAAAAGCGCTCAAAACCTACAATAAATAGGGCTCAAACTAGCACTTTTTGGGCACTAATCAAGTACCAGAAGACATATTTCATTAAAATGCGCCAATTGGCATCTGTGATTAAAAAAATATGTTCTAGTGGCCAAACGGGCTCCTTACAGAAATTTAAAAAAGAAAGAGAAAAGGAAAGATATGATCGAATCACCGTCCCTGGGAAGTATCAAATTAAGTTATCTCGCTAGGCGAGTCACTCATCAGTAACCAACAGCGACCGGGACTGGGGCACTAAGACTAAGAAACCTCAGCCCGCATAACAGCCTGGGAGGAGTCAGCATACCATCCGAACCTCTCGGTCGCCCATGGGGATGTCACTGCGGTTCAAACACAACACCCATAGTCACAAGCAAAACACCCCGTGAGCCTTCTAATCCTTCTCCTCCTCCATGGCCTCCTTGCCTTTGCTTCTAGCTTGGGAATGGGAGAGAGGATACCCGTCCTCGGGTCACCCTAATCTTCAGAGGAGATCGCCCGCTTAACTCCTCTGTATGGCCTTAACCCGCCCTCTTATGCCTCGGGCCCCTTACGCCACGCCCGGCTTTCCATCCATGACATCCTAGACCCTGTACCAGTCACCCTTCGCTCACTTTCCTAGGTCGCCTGTCATGCTTACAGCGAAGCCTGCAACCCGAGCTTCCTTCATTTCTCTCTTTCTCCACACCCGGTCTTCTCCATGCCCTTAGTTCGCCGTTCCTAATGTCTAGATCAGACTCAGTCTTACTCAAAGGATTCTTCTAGTGGCCCAATGTTGAAATGATAACCAAGAGAGAGCTCAGCTTCTCGACATCCTTCACCTTCTAACCTCGACGCCCCATGTTTAAAAAGTGTGTAAGCTGTTTACCATGATGGTCACATAAAGAGGCATTATGAGGGATAACAATATAAAACCTATGCTTAAACATTATAAGTCGAGCCATACCAGCTCGGCCATCTCATTGAAGTCATGATTGCGGATATACATCTCGTCTTCCACCACATGCTAATAAGACCCTTTATCCATGTAGTTAGGGAAGGGGATGGATTACTTCTCAAAATGAGCCACCACTGAGACGCGGAGGTTGTGGGGGTAGAGATTGTGCATGTGCGTGACCGAAGAATCCTCTCGGTTTAGCGGGTCAGATTTTCGACGAGCAACCAGCAAATTCTTCGATCATGCCGCCTTATCCAATACGGATCGATTCCACCAGTGGTCGACATACAGCCGAGCATCAACTCTATCTGGGTGGCCTTGTCCTCCGGCCGGTGAGTGTGAGACTAGGCCGCTTTTGGCTCGAGGCGCAGCCACTCTCTTTGCAAGAAGAGCCTCAAGCTCACCCTCATCAGCCAAGTGGGAGGCTTGCCAGGAGCTCCCGCTCCAAGAGCCTGTTCCTGAGAATCCACAACAATCATCAGTTTCAAGGCCGGATTGAACCTCCTTAAGGTGACTCAGACCGCTTAAAGCGCTTGTAGTCCTGACCCCCGCAGCCGTGGATAGTCTTCCCGAGCCACGACACTACTACAGATTCGCGCAGTTAGTTCAATGGCGAGGCCAGACATCTCAACCTCTTCTTCACCCGATCAAGAATCGCTGTCCGTCCAAATTCACAAACCCTCTAATCCCACGCTGACAACCTTAATATGTCTGATTTTCTTTTTCTTCTTCTTCACTGCCTGGGGGGCAAGTTGAGAATCTCGTCTACTGGGGTAATCAAGTGCTGGGGATCTCGGTGCTTAACAAGGGCAGGCACTTAATCGAACAGTGGTTCCTGGAGCGGATTCTTCATGCGAAGAGCTCCCCAATATTAGCTTCAGAAGATTGGCGAGGACGAAATGCTTGCCCTCCCCAAGCTAAGGGGGCAGTGGATGGGGAAGAATAAGCACTATGTATGGGAAAGGACCGATGCCTAGCTTTTGAAAATTCTTCACATATAGAAGGAGCTTGTGGTTATGCTCCCTCTCTATGATCTCAAGTAGCCGGTTGATACGGTCTAGTTTTGCCTTCTCCACCTAGTTGACCAGACGGCCTCGCCTGCACCTACCTACGAATCATCAAGAAAATAAAGGCATGTTAATAGAGAAGAACGCTTAGACAAATATGAGCTACATCAAAACTAAAATAGACCTGGGAATGAGAGGGACTGATTCATATCAAAAGGAAGCCTTGGAGCGCCAGACATCACGTGCCACGGGCCCCTAACCAAAACAACCCCCTTCGCCTCCATTTTAGGAGAGTTATGAGCCCGACACAATCAATGGGACTATGGGCCGACATAGACAAAGGCCCCGATCCCAAGTCAAAGTGTAAATGAACAAATCTCCACTGCAGAGATGTCCACTTGGTAGGAGAGTTCAAAGATCACAACTCGCTAGGAATCCGAAAAACATTCCTGATGTATGATTACGTAAGGTGCCCTGCAAAGTGTAAACCGCTTCACTCAATGATGGGACAGTGAAGCGGCCTGCAGCCTAACTCCACTGGGTGAAGTAGATACGTGATCCGCTCCTTATAGCCGAGGTGACAGGTTCTGCCTGATATCTCACACACCCCCAACCCCCGCTTAGGCTGATGAAGGGGAGCGAAACTATACTGGGACTCCTTACCTCGTTATGAGCCTCTGCATATCAGGCCCAAGTCATATTATCGAATCAAAATATCATGTATTAAAAGATACAAAATAAAAACTACCACCGTGAGTGGTAAGCTTTATAAAGGTCAATACATACAAATCCCGAGTCCCATTTACATATACATATATAAAACTCGTGACATTTACATTTACATAATCGTAGCGCAAAAAAACCCACTGTGATGGACTCTACTTCAGTTTGCTGGCCCAAGAAGAGATGCGGGAAGATCATGACGTCCTCCTTTTGTACTTTACACTATTAAAAACCCGTGCTAATCTTAACGCTTAGTGGGAAACATATGACTTTTACGTATACATATGCATTAATACTCTTTTTGCATAAAGAAGTACATAACATTAGTAAATATCGAATTTTTCAAGGAGTTCATAACAAAACTTATACAATACACTCTGTATTTATAGCTAGACTATACTTTGCTCGTATCTCCCGTAGGAGTTGGCGCAGCTTATACTTATACTGAGGCACCGCAGGTACTATGAGCTTATACTGCACACAGAGGTACCCGTGAGGGTACTACGAGTTTATACTTGCATGTGAGGCACCAGATACATTCGCAGCGTAACGATGTACATTACTTTACTTATTTGTTATTCAAACTTATCATATAACTATTCGACTACCTAAACCAAGACAAGAAATGAGCAAGACACAACATTGGCCAGTACCCAAGATATGCGGTGACAAGATCGAGGTGTCATAGCACAAATCGGCGTCGAAGAATCGACAGGAGGCCAAGACCGACAGAGAGTGGCCGTCGCACTAATAAGAGAGCACCAAATTTCTAAATGTGTCAAGACCGCCGAGAACTCGTCACACTGGGCGTAGAGTACCGAAGCACCATACGTGCCTACCACGTAATGTAGGTGTCATGTCATCTGAAGATTCAGTTCCAGTAGCCCTAATAGGTGTGTTCTGGGAACTTACTATCTTATCATAGGGGCATTAAGTTTACAACATCAAACTCGGCTTCACCGAGGCTACGAGGTACAAATTTAATTTTTCTTTACCTATGGGAAACATGAACGGACCCTTCATACACTTATGGTCCTCATAAGTCCAATAGACAAGTCCCTCTAATAAATGAATAGCAAAACATGACAAAAACACATGTCCGTGAACAAGGCTACGCTTGCGGGCGTAGGTTTCACGTGGCGTAGCTTGCTACGCCGCTGTACTGAGGCTCGCCCATGCCTCCCTTTCCCGGCCGCCATCACAGGACATGCCACGCCTTGGCGTGGATTTACGCTGCTGCGTGGGATCCCTACGCTGCGGCGTAGGATCCCAAAATTTTCCCAGATTTGCTGATTTCGTCAATTTTTCCAAAAATCCAACCAAAATCAAAAGAAAACTCGTATACTCTCCCGAAAAACATCTCACAAGTGTGTTCTAACCCAACCAAAACCAAACATAGAGATTAATTAGGGTTTTTCCAAACCCAAACCTGCCAAATACTGTAGTTATGTTAACTTCCTAACACCCAAACAGTATTCATATGATCATAAAACCAAGAATCCATACTCAAAGGGAGGATTCCATACTCATTTTATACAAACTAGGGTTTTACCAACCCAACTTTCAACAAATCTAGGGTTAGGATGAATTCCTAATTAAACCCTAAAAATGGAATAAACTAATATCCATACAAAAGTCCAAAAATCCATACTAATCCATACAAAACCATAGCAATCCATACTTTTCCTCTTCTTCTTCTTCTTCTTCTTCTCTTCCTTTATTTCTTCACGAAATGCCCTCCAAAATCCCCAAATGAGAGACCCTAATTGGTCTTATCCTAATTTGGTATAATTTTCCTTTTATTACACTTTGGTCCTCAAACTCCCTTCTATTTGCACCACAACTTATGTCATTTCTATAATAGCATTTCATCTTCTTATCTTATGACTTTTATATCATGTTTTGACAATTCCACTTACCCTTTGCATTCATTAGCCCTCCTGGTTTTTAAATTTTCACTTAGCAAAATAATAATTACGAAAAATTTCAAAATACACTTATAATATACCCTAATTATGTTTAAAAATGACTAGGGTGTATTTCGGGGTGTTACATCTCCAAACTGATTTTGGTAGGAACCTGGTTGTACAACCTCAGTTCCTCTGTAGACATAGCAACAACTAGATCGCTGCAATAGGCGCCCGAGTCCTCCACGCCCACCGACTTTGCTATTGAAACCCTTGAAACCCTCTTACATTTTCTACAAGCAAATAAAAAAAAAAAGGGACATGAGGGTCGCTTTGAGGCCCATTATGCGAAGACGGAAACAAAACCCTAGAAAGATAAAAGAAATCCCTCCTGGAGGTTTTACATCCCACCGGTGACAAAACCTAAGAAATGCAAAACAAAAATCTTTGCTGAACCTAATAGGACACCCCAAAAAACACCCAAACCAACCAATGATAAAAAGAAGGCTTGAGACACGAACACTCACTGGAAAACTGAAAGTCGTCGAAAAGTCAAGAGTCTCCGATAACTCATTTGAAAGGAAACGCGTACACAAAGAGAGAAATCGCTAAGTAAAAATTGAGAAACATAAAAGAAATCGTTATGGAAACCTCTACCCCTATTTGTAGGTAAGGCGCCAACAAAGCATTAAATGCGCCGTCGTATAACATGCATCATATATACACTGGGAGCCGTGGCGCTCTCCCACATGCTTTAACTCTCCACATTATACATTTAAAACTACAATATTTTCCCCAATTGGAAAAGCACAAAATTCTAGCTAGGGAAAAAGGGGGCATTGTAAGTACCATGATTTTTGAACCCGCTACTCGATGAGCCTGGGGTTAGGCCCGCTTGGCCCCAGATCCACTTGGCTCGCGATATGAAACAGCCTAATCCCACTTGCAATATTAAAACTAGTAGGCACTACCTAGACGGGAAATCCGGAGGCCCTTCTATGAAAGTCGAGGTATCTTCCTAAAGGCCAGCCCATCTAGAGTTCCAAGTTCGCAAGCCGACCGTCTTCCTACTTATGGCAAGTTCGCTATAGACGAATGGATAAAGGTGGGAAATAAGGGAAAGGTATTTATTCGCGAATTTCCTAGTTTCCAAGTCCCTTACTTCTCGGAAGATTAATCCTTGATAAGGAAGAATTAGTCTTTGATAAGGAAAGAAAGATTCTTTTTCTAAGAAAATGAGATTCTTTTTGGAGAAAAAGGGGGATTCATGAACCACCCTTTACAAATCAGGAGGATCCACACGATGAGGAGGTATGCAATTCCAACCATCAGAACTTTCTTCTTCCTTCTCTCCATATTTTTGCTGACTTAATTATCAGAGAGGCGGCAGGCCCACTGTCGCATGATCGCCCTTTTTGCAGGTTTACATTGTGCCGCCAATGTCTTGAATATCAGACGATCAAGGTAACAACAACAACCTCATTTCCTTCTTTTTCTTCCGCAACCTCCTCTTCCTATCCCATACCCACCCACTATCAACATGATCGAAGATGAAAAGGGTGTGTTTATACTAGAAATTCCTTTGCAGTTGGATGTGTTTGTGATTGTTGGGAGATGAAGAGGGGAGGGGAGGAGTGGGGCGGGGATGGGATTTTCAAGGATGGGAAAAGGTTCTCCAACTCGTCCCAAGTTTGGGACGAGTATGGGAAATAAGAAAAAATTTCGAGACGAAAATGGGATAGGGGTGCCCCGACCCAAACTCGTCCCAAACACTTTCTAACATTCTCAAAAATTATAAATTTAAATGGAAATGTGTCTTTTAAAAAGATATATTCTAAAATTTAAAAATTTTTGAATACTAAAAGTGTTTTTTGAAAAGACAATTTCCATAATTTAATTTTTTTTTTCAATTTATAGTGAAAGTGTCTCTTAAAGAAAAACTTTTTAAATTTTTAAAAAATTATGAATTTATCTCAAAGTGACATTTGAAGACACTTTTTAAAATTTTGATTTACATTGAAAGTATCTTTTTAAGAAATACTTTCTATAATTTTAAATTTTTTGAACTTAAGTTGAAAATGTCATTTGAAGAAAACACTTTCTCAACTTTTAAAAGTTAACTATTTAAAATGTTGAAATGTTAAACTAAAAGAGATTTTTTTCAAATTTCATAAATTATAAATTTAACTATCTAAAATGTTGAGATGTTAAACTCGAAAAAACAAGCTGTCAGCAGCCACTTATAAATTAAAATTTTCAATTTGGGATCGAAAACGCCTTTTCCTTCAAAAAACATTTTCAGTATAAAGACACTTTTAGCCAAAATTTAAAATTTAGGAAAATGTTTTTTCAAAATACACTTTCAATTTAAATTATAATTTTTCAAATTTGGAGTCTCTTCAAAAGACACTTTCATTTTAACATTTTAAAAAAATGTATTTACAAGATACACTTTCGTTTAAATTCAGAATTTATGAAATTTTATAAAGTGATACATTTTCGGTGTAAATAAAATTTCTTAAAATTCTAGAAAGTATATCATGAAAAGACATTTTCAGCTTCAAATTTTAAGAAAGTATTTCTTTAAAAGACCTTTTAAGTTTAATTCAAAAAGTTTTAAATTATGGAAAGTCTACCTTCAAAAAACATTTTTAGTATTCAAATTTTTAGAAACTGCCTTTGACATTTTTCTTTAAATTTATTATTTTCAAAAATTTTATAAAATATTTATTTAACTGAAACTTTTACTTTAAATTTAAAATTTAAAATTTTTTTGAAAATTGTATTTTTAAAAGACATTTTAATTAAAAATTCATAATTTCAAAATTTTTAGAAATTATGTATTCAAAATACGCTTTCAATTTAAATTTATAATTTAAAAAGTTTATTCAAAAGAAACATTAAATTATAATTTAAGATTTAAAATTTGAAAAATGCCTTTTATAAGAAAACTTGACTTACGTGGTAGAGTAAAACAAATAAATTTAAAAATATTTTTAAATTGAGTATTTTTTTTTGGGCTAAATATCGGAAAAGCCCTGGAATACCAGCCATTATTTCATTTGTCCCAGGTTTGCCTTTTTCTTTGTGCCATTGACGGTTGGTTTTTGGAATAAGTAAGTGAGTAATTTATTGTAAAGGCTAGTCGACATTGTACGTTAATGAAACGGAAGTGACTGATGGAAGCGGGTCCTACCCGATTTATTGCCGTGAACCCAAGTCATCCACCGCGCCCCCACATGGAGATTGAGGAAGAGAAATGTTGCCGACATCGGGTTTTATCATAAAATAATACTTTTTTTTTTAAATAATGTGTAAATCAAAAGAAAATGCTTTATAGATATCACGTCCAAACATCGTTTTTAAAAAATAGAAAGTTTTTAAGGTTAATGAAAAATATAAAGTTAAATAATTATAAATATCTATTATTTATACGGTTGGTAATTCACAAGCCAGACGTATTAATATATATTTATCAACATGTTAATGGCTTATCGACTAAACTCACATTTAATAATAAATACAAGTAATATTCGTTAACTCAAACTTAATCTACGTATTATTCAAGTGTTAGATGATCAATACTAATACTTAATTCCTATTTAATTTGACATTTTAAATAATAAATTATAATTAATTATTAGTGTTTAACACAAATAATTTATTAAATTTAATACTTTATTAATTTTATTATTTAAATACTAATTATAATTAATAATCTATATTAACACAAATAACCTAGTTAATTAATTAATATAATAATTAATCACAATTCGAATCAATTAAGGTGTGAGGCCAACACAAATACGATCAATTTATTAAACGCGCTGTATTATACAACACTAATACGATCCAAACACGATTATACTCAACCCAAACTCAGAAAACTATGTTTCAAGGTCGCGCTCACGTATCAAATTTGCTAAATCTAACTACTCTGCCATTCCTTGTAATAATGACACAAATCACCATCCTTATAAAATTATGGTGACTTTTTTTTACATTAATACTGTCGTGTACCAACACCCACTAACTAGTGCTAAATTCGTTACTGTTTTTATTTAAAGTTTAAAATCACATTCAATAAAAACGATTTTAATTTCAAACTTAAAATCGTAATAAATAATTATAGTTTTAACTTAAAAAATTTTAAATTAGAATTCCAATTACGTGAGTTGGTTACATAATTTATTTTGAAAAAGCACTATTAGTACAGGGGCCAAAATTAAAGAATGCTCAAACTAAGACGCGAACAAGATCACAAGATAAAATTTCTTGCAAGACGGGAATGCATTTAGTTTATCGCTATAATTTATTAATATTTATATTATTGTTGATTAAACGTATGATTTAGATATCATTTATAATTTTAACCTATTTTGATAATTTTTTTTTCAAAATAATCTAAATATGTTCGAAACTCAATTATGGTTTTGAGGAAGACCCATTAGTTTCATCATTTTTTTTAAATGTATTAAATTGATATTTAAGAAAAAAACAATATCTTATTTTGGAACAAAGTAGACATTAAAGGATAGGACCGGCCGGGTCACAGTTGATTGGGATGGAATCGGCGTGGGAGGGTCACTCCAATCGCTTTCCAAATCCAACCTGCTCCATTATTTTCTATATTCTCTTTTTTAAAAGAAAACGTCAAAATTACTTTTTGAAAATGACAACCAAAATTATCTTGTATGGTATCCAATTTCTTTTATACGTTAAAGAAAAAATAAAAATAACCAAATTGCATCCATTTAATTCTTACTTTTGACTTCGTTTTCTTTATTAGTTATTAATATCTATAGTTAGCTTTAAAAGAAAAAAACTAAAATTTTTCCATATGGCATCCATTTTCTGTACATAAAAAATAATCAAATTGTATCTTTTTTTTTTTAATAATCAAATTGTATCTTTAATAATTATTTTTTTATATTTCATTTTCTCCATCAACTATTTGAATACATTGTCAACTTTATCAGTGTCACTATTCTTTTTATTGTTTTTTTTCTCCAAATTTCTGGTTACTCATTGCATCATCACAATAAATGTAGATAACAATTACGAGTTAGCGAATCCTATAATGTGTGGTCATATATGATAATATTGTATAATAGGCACGTAGATAAGTCGCGTCTCACACGATGGGCCAGGCGAGCTTAATCGAACTCGAGATCACGCGACAATCATACGAGCAACCCGAGCCTGGCGGTAGGGAAGGTCACGCCAAAGAGTCCCACCAAGAACAATTGGCCCTTTCTTAGCAACTAACACAACCTCGCTTCAAGAAACGCACCTCGCAACGCGGCCGCCGCTCCCCGCCATATGATTCGACACGCCCACAACCTCGTGGGATCCGACCACATAACTTCCTCTCCTCGCCGTGGCATCCTCCGCGGCATCCCGATCGATCCGCACTCTTCCCCGTGGTGAACTGACTCAAGCAGTGCATCGATGACATGTCATCGTCTCCCATTCACCTCGGCGCCATCCTGAACCAAGACGTCCGATCGCACTTCGCCTTACCAAAATTTTAAATGTAAGATGGCCTTCAGGATCCGTTCAACCACCTTATGCACTTCCTCCAAGTCATGATGCTGTAGACAGGTAATGATGCTCTGTTGTATAAGGTCTTCACGTCCATCTTGGCGAGCCCCGCCTTGTCATGGTTCCTCCGCCTGACTCCAAATACGATAACCTCTTTCCGCCACCTTTCTAAAAAGTTCCTCACTTAGTACATGTGCTTGGTCAGGAGGAAGCAGAGCGTTACAAGTCTATTCCACGTCCGGATGGGGAGATTCGAGATCAACAGGGATTTTATGAAATGTTTTGGGGTGGCAATCCTCCAACTTGACATTGTAAGCCCTAACATGGTTCTGTAGGCGGTGAACCAAGTCATTCGACCTAATACACAATTTTTCGATTCATTATCGTTGCATCCCCTAGCAATTGTTGACGAGCTATTCCAACGGGGAAACCAGTTTGCCATGCTTGAGGATGACATAGCCACCATGACCAGTTAATCCGCTGCCGCATTTGATTCTCGTACCATCAAGTGAATGCGGAAAACTGGTGCTCGATGATTTCAAGATAGAAGGGACAAAAATGACTCTAGAAATCCAAGGCAAACCGATCGCCATAATGAGGTTGAGGGTTAATGACCGGGCACCAGAATCTGGGCAAGCAGGATGGTAGCTCCGAGCGTAGCCAAGGTCTACGTTGTCACCTTCTTAACCTCCTAATCATCCAAATTTTTATATGGTTCGCGGGCCTCAACCTCAAGGAGTGAGATTCTGAGGGAGAGATGAAGTCTCAGACACGAGTATCATCAGACGCCGAGCACAGACTAATATCAAGTACGCCTTCAAGAGTTGCTGAACTTCTTGGTTAGAAAAGGATATCTCTAGGAGTATATTGATGTGGTAGCCTTGAGCAACCCACAATTCTTACCATCCATGAGCTCTTGCCTTATGATAGATACCATCCTCACTGGCCTGATGACACCTAAAGCCCGAGGACAACCACGCTCGGGGGTTTTGGTGGCCTAAGTTAACTACATATTCACACCGAGTAATATCTGACCAATCGACGGGCTCCTTACTTTATTTGAGTCTTCCTTAAGGAAAATGTCCGTGCCTCACAAAGGACTACCGGTTTCGACCTGGAAGTCGAAAGTAGCACCGATGAAAAGGATCTCGTCGACCCCCGGCAAAGGTGGTGACTTGTTTCTACCCGCCGCCTTGCTCTTACCTCGCCACTATAATCTCATACCACGCATCCCAAGAGGGTGTTACTGCTTTAATGGATCACAAAACTAGCTTTGTCGGGGAAAGAAGTTGCCTGCTTCTGCTGGACCTATCATGCCCTAGTCTCATTCACGGTGATTGACGAGCCCTCTTCCTTAAATGCAATTTTGGGTCGCACATGGATCAATGTGATGAAGGAATTATCGTCATCGTACCATCAAGAGCCGAGTTTCTTGATGCCATAGGACCAGGTTAACATCAAGGGAGACTAGAAGGCATCAAAATCATGTTGCGAGGTCAAGCGGTAAGAGGACGAAGCGTCAACCAAATAGAAATGACAGTTCGAAGCCTATGTCGCCGAGCGGGAGGATTTCAAGGTTTCGGAGCCCTTATGACTTCATCCCCTGCTCAACGGACAGTCGAGAGGGTTATTATGGAACCTTTCTATTCTGACAAATTTTTACTCACATATCGCTTTTGCATAAGTTCGTTGACGTTTTCGCATGGTCTCACACTGACATGCTGTGTTTTCTCAATTATCGCTTAGCACCGTTAACCTCTGTATGAAATAGGTGCTCAATTCGAATACAGGTTTTAGATGATTCCATCCAAAATGTTGAGAAGTCATAAATCATGAAGTTGATGTGCTTTCACAACGGCTTCATCAGAGATTCAAGACTTGAATGGTTATCCAACGTCATGGTCGATCTAAGAAGAATGGCAAGTAGCTTCAGGGCTTCAACTATTCTAACTAATGATGTTGCCGCTGGTTGATACTCTTTCCCCTCTCGCTTTCCCCGAATCAACCCATTCGTAGACGCAATGGCCAAGCATCAACTCCCATCCTTCCTCGATGCTACTTTGGCTACAATCAGATCCCGATGTATCCTCCCGATTCGAAGAACATGACATTTATCACTCCAACAAGAATGTATTGTTACAATGTAATGCCTTTTGGTTTGAAGAATGTCTGAGCCACCTATCAACGCATGATGACCTACGGTTTTGAACCCCTGTTGGGCAAGATCATGGAAGCATACATTGATGACATGCTGGTCAAATTGAAATTATGAGGAGACCATTTAACGACCCCGCATTATGTGGTTCACGGATGAAAGCTTCCGACACTATTGAACCCAAAGAAGTGTGCATTTAGTGGCCTAATTTCTGGGAACTTCCTGCAGTTCTGCATGCCAAAGGGGATCAATGGCAACTTAACAGTCAAGACATTAATAAATGCAGCCCTCTGTAACAAGGAAGTAGATCCAAGCTCTCATAGGGAAGTTGACAGCGCTAAACAGGTTCATTTCCAGGTACTCAAACCGCCTTCGACCATTTTTCACGGCCCTAAGAGGTGCTCCCTTAAAGGGATGTGGACCAGAATGTGACAAAGCCTTTTATGTTATGAAGGAATATGTCGCCTCCCCTCCCCTCTGTCATTGTCTCAACCGCAATGGCGAGATGACTTATCTCGATCAAGATCGCCATAGTCGTGAGCACAACTTGGTAAGACTCCGATTAATCGATATGAATGTAGGTTGGTTTACTTTGTAAGTAAGGTGTCAACAACCAAAACACGATAATAATCGACTTTGAACGAATCAAGGCAGGCCTCCAGAATGCCAACAAAGGCTTATGTCCATACTTTCAAGCCCACCTTGTTATCATGTGCTTTATCACGTATTCAACCGAGCCATACCCATAAACCAGATGCTTTAGGGTGGATCCCTGGCTTTGGCTATCATAAGAGAAACACATGCAGTCGAAAGCAAGTTCGACATTGAGTATCTATGGCTCGCTATTAAAGGTCAAATCCTTGCCTACTTTATCACCGAAATGTTGGATGTGCAACCCCGTGACCTTTTTGAAACTTTATGGATCCTTAAGACTGACAACTCATCTAGAGCAGTAGGAGGAGGAGCCAATATGGTTTTACAGTCCCTGGAGGGATTATCCATTGCTAAAGCAGTCAAATTTGCATTCGTTGCCTCCAATAATGAAGCCTAGTACGAGGTTGTGCTGTTCTGCCACATTTGGCCAAGGCCCTCTCGTCGTGAACTTGAGCCCAAATGTAACTTCAGCCAGGCGTCCCAATTACGAGGAGAATACGAGGCCAAAAATGGGAGAATGGAGCAAAGATCCGAAGTCAGTACAGTCCATGACACTGGATTTAAGTTGTTCATAAAGGGCTTAAGTCCTTGTGCGTAAAAATAGAATGGTCGATGCCTCGCCTAATTCGCCTTTTAATGCCTCTCATCCTTATCACATAGAGTCAGAGCATGGGCAATGGACCAACCATCCATTTATAGCAAGTATGCTTTTACCAGAGAGCCAAGAAACTCGATATCCCCCTATCTCGAGCTATTTGAAGAACATGACCTTGCCATAGAATAGAAGCGAGACTGTGAAAATAAAAGCTCGAGTAGCCAGACACACCTTAATAAACGATACTCTGTATAGGCGAATGTTCTCTGGTTCATACCATAGATGTGTTCCCCCAGATGAGGCGAAACGAATAATTGAGCAAGTTTAAGAAGGCGTGTATGGTACCCACATAGGTGGTCGGTTGCTATGTTACAGAATCGTGACATAGGATTTCTACTAGCCTACGATGAATTGAGAGTCCGAGTTGTTTGTGTAAAATTGCGATGTTTGCCAAAATTTTGGCAACATTATTCACACCTCGTCACAACACTCCACTCTGTGTTAAGCCCGTGGTCTTTCTATACGGGATCGATATCGCGGTCTCGCAGCTACGCAGCCGTTCAGTTCACCTGTAGCCATCGATTATTTCACTATGAGTGGGAAGCCGAGGGCTCACGCAGTGCATTAAGGTCACACACCTCACATAATTTGTGCAAAGGAACATTATATGCCAGTTTAGAATATCCCACTCCATCGTTTCGAACAATGGGCCTCAATTCATTAGTAACCCCTTCCAGTAGTTTTGTACCGAGTATGGGATAAAAAATGTCTACTCTACACCTTGGTATCCTCAATCCAATGGTCAAGCTAAGGTCACAAACAAAACATTGCTCGAGGTACTTGAAGAAACAATTGACAACGGAAAAAGGCAAGTGGGTAGATGAGCTACCTATAGCGCTTTGAGCCTACCGCACTACCTAAAAATCAGCCTACGTGAGGAGAAACCCCAGACGCCCCTCATGCTCGGGGCTGATGCACGGGTTCCCGCAACCGGGTCAACCCTTTGACATTGGGGATAACTCCGAAGCCTTCGCTTGACAAGCTCAAGGAGAGAGATAGTAGCTATCCGAATGGCCGAGTACCATCGCCGAGCCTCTCTTCAAAGGGAGAAACTTGTCAAACCACAGGCTTTCCACAAATGAGATCTTGTCCTTTGATGAACTTTTAAGGAGGGAAAGCTGAAACCAAATTGGGAAGGTCCCTTCATAATTGTTGACGATGGTTGCAAAGAGGCGTACAAAATACAATCCCATGGTGGAAGGATGGATTCTCGCCTCGAACTCGACCTATTTGAAGAAGTATTTTCAATAACTCTCTGTTGAGGTAGGAGGTGTATATTCGGCGTCTCATGATAGTTCTCCATTTTATGAGATGATAGTTCTCAATTTTATGAGATAATTGTTCTCCATTTTATGAGATGATTGCTCTCCATTTTATGAGATGATAGTTCTCCATTTTATGAGAAGGTTTCTCTCCATTTTATGAGATGCTTGTTCTCCATTTTATGAGATGATTTATCTCCCTTTTTTGAGATGCTTGTTTACCATTTTATGGGATAATTGTTCCCATTTTATGAGATTGTTTATCTCATTTTTATGAGATGATTGTTCTCCATGTTGTGCAGTGATTGTTCTCCATATTTATGAGATGATTATTCCCCATTTTCTGAGATCCTTCTCTCCATTTTTTGAGAGGTTCCTTTCTCCCCCCTATGGGAAGACCAATTCACCATCTTTATGCGAAGGTTGTTTCTCTATTGAAATGGTTAGTTATCTTGGAGATCACCCTTTTCCGATTCACAAGTGTCCTACAATTTAGGTACCTAACTTTCCCCCGCCACATAGAGAGTAAAGCCCCTATGCCTAGGCCTGATGCCCTGAAGCCCCTTGCTCCTGACTCACCGACGGGCCGCTAACTATATAACCTTACCTGCTCGTAAGGCATGCAACGAGTTTAAGTAGTCCAGTGGATAAGTCAAGGTCATCCTAATAGCGAGCTCGGGGTGTCAATTACCGAACCACTCCCACTCCCAATATTATTTTAGATCTATCAACTTAAGGCTATAGATTTTACTAAAGACAATGAAGGTGCATCTTTTCCAATGAAATTAAATATCTGTGTGGTTTCGACTTCCCACCCAATCACGTTTATGGATATTTAGAAATCATTACTTCGCTTATATCACTCGCATTTACCGATGGCGAAGTTGATATTTTATATGCATCAATCTCTCGAAAGCATTGAGCACCTATCATAATACGGTCAGACAGCATCTTTGCCTTAAACCCAAGACTATCTGATGCATTGATTGGTGCTAAACCTTTGTTACCACGCATAAAATCATGGTATCTATACTCTCCGATTGGATTATAATGATATTTTATTCGTGTCCTTAGGTTTATCATCTCTCATCTCAAAACCCTAGCCCGAGCACATACCTATTATTGATAAAGTACAAGCTTGAATTTCATATAGAGATAAGACATTCAATAATGGCAAAGAAATAAACTGGAATATATAAATTCATTGCTAATCCATCAATCCAAGATTAGTTACATCAAAACCCTAGCCTAATGAGTTAGTTCATAATCGAGCAACAATACATCATGTTTGTGTATCACATACGTATTAAAATAAGAAAGACAAAAAGAGTAAATCAAACAAAGAAACTCTATTCCGGATCCGCCTTCGCTTTTTCTCTTATTCGGCCCATACGCCGCCTTTTATTTTTTGTGATTTTCGCTTTATTTTAAAAATCGGGCAACAAACTTCCAAGTGATATCACACGCTGACGATAAGACCGGTCAAACGTCAACCTCAATGTCGATAAGACGATCGACGCCGAGATTCTGATTCTCCATCTTCAAGTCTCCAACTTGTCTCCAATCGCACCATTTGGTCAAAGATCGATAAAACCAAATATTAGATATGAAGCAAAAACACTACCTATTATACAAACTAGAATCGAACACACTAGTAAAATACGGTCATAATGAGTGTTTTGGACACTCATCACACCCCCAAACTTAGCTTCTTGCTTGTCCCCAAGTAAGAGACTAACTCAAAACAAAACACACTTAAAATAACACACCAAAACACCAATGAAATAAGTATGATACACATGATGCTTAAGGGAAGGACCAAAATGAACACAACTTGACAATGCTATCTTTTCACCACAATTTTAGATCCTTAAGGTTTTAAACTTATGAACATATTTATAAAGAATTGTTGACCTAACAAATCTGAACTTCAGTCTTTTCTAAATGATCTTCCTAAGGAATCTAAGTGCATTGAATCATGATCTCCAGCTATCGTCTACTCCCCAAACTTAAGCTCAACTCACCCATTTGGAAAATTTAGCTAAGAAAACATAGAACCACCCTTATAAGTTTTAGCTAAGTGTCCCTAGCTGATTCATCGGCGACTCCCACTCACTAAGTTAAGGGCATCGAACATTTATTCTAACTTCACCCCAACACCACCAAACCCAAAGTGCCCCAGTTGTAGGATTTTGATCCTTCTTTTGTCCCATGTAGTGAGCAAAGGAAGTTAATGGCTCTCAATCGCTTGGTTTAGGGCATTAGGGCTTTGAAAAGCCCTGAGTGTGCCTGGATTATGATTTCGACGATCCTACTTATTCTATTCACTAAACATCTTTATGACAGCTTTTTTTTTTCTTTTGCTTTTTATTTTTTATTTTTCACTTTTTCTTTTTTGATTTGAATCCACTTAGAAACTCGCGAAAGTGTCCCACTAGGTGGTTAGAATCCCTAAGGCTAGTAGATTTTGAGTCAAGAGGGCTTGAACCACTGTGATACACAAGATCAAACGTGTGTGTAAGACTCGAGAAATAGCTTTTTTGAAACACAAACAGAGTGACTAAGCCAGATGTCACCCAATATTTCAAGCCTACAATTCCATATCATTTAAAAACCTAAGGATCCATTTCCATTTTACACTTGGCATCTTTTTTTTTTTTAAAAATTAAAATGACCTTCTATTAGCAAAACACACACCAACCCACACAGACACCCTAAGCAATGTAAACTACGCTAGGAAACATAAAACATGCATTATCATCCTAAAGCATAAAAACTAAACCACTATGCCAATAGTTTCAAGGCCTCTTGCTAGGCCAATTAAGCAGATTTAGGCATAATAATACCTAAATACCCTATCCACATACCTAAACATGCATGACATCAAACCAATCATCCACACCCCCCAACTAGAAATGGACATTGTCCTCAATGGCATGAAAAATAAGCTTAGGGTGCAAAACCCCTTAGTATCTCATGATCACCCGGCGGTGGTGGCTGGCATGTGATAAGTAAGGATCCGAGGAGCCGCTGCTTGATGATTTCTGGTTTCTTGTAGAACCGTGTTCATCTTGGCCTTTAGCTCTTCCATTTCCCGGGTCATCGACTTAATGCCCAGGTTTCATCCTGCACGCATCAACTTCGCAGAGGTCTCGGTCCTGATCCTCTCACGGGTTGAGGCGATTGGAATCCTCCTCCTCATGAGATGTGGGTAGTGGGGGTGGAGGTTGGGTAGACGATTGACCGACTTCTCGTTTGTCATCCTCTCTCGTACAAATGTGGTTTGATAGGCTCTCACTTTCTTTCATCCGAGGGCTCATTCCTGAATCAGATATATCATCTCAGCCTTTGGCACACCTAGCTTATTTTTCTTTTACTACAATCACCTTAATCTAAAATCAGTCTCATTAGCCTGTGGCACCCCCGCTTTCTTACATAATCTTATAAATTAAGAAAGGGTGTTCTTCATCTTCGCTGTCTTGTTATAGAGGAGCAGCATCCTCATAACCCTCGCTCACATGAAACGCGATGTCTCAATGATCTCATAATCTCAATGAAGCTCGTCATGTCACTTCACACACATTAGTTGTCAATGAGACGTGATGTGACAGCGATGCCATACCTTAGGGCTAGGTTTCAAATGTTTGGCCTTGAATTGCACCGCATGCCCTTCACAGCACTTCACGCCTCGGCTATCAGGTAAACCTACACCTGGTAGTCAGTTTTCTGTAACTTATCATAAGCTTCATCAAGCATCGCTCTAGGTTATAGAACCTCACGATAGAACATGAAATCTACCAAGACCCTCATACCCTTAACCTTTTTTCAAAACATGTGTCGCTAGGGCATGAGAATTTTCGTGGACAACCATTATGGGTACTGACTTGGGGCTGCACAATGCCTTCACCCCTTCTTATTCAATGGTTTTCCTGAAGAAATCATCCGGTGATGGAATCCTTTTTCCTTAATGAACTTACTCCATTCTTGAAATGCGGCCTAATCCTTAACCGCCCTCATCGACAAACTTCTCATGATCGTAATCACGAAATGGTTCTCTTCCACTCTTTCCTCTTCTTTAGCTCACTCTTTTTTGTATTTTAGATGACATGGTTACTTTAGTAGGTTAGATTTAGGATAGTGATTCTAGGCTATAAAATCAACACCAAACTATGACCTAAACTTCTACGATCAAACACTTTCAGTAGCAAACAATCCAACAATTTGTCACCTAGCTAACTTATCAGTCAGCTAGGTGTTCGTTAAACACTGCTTCTTCACCCAAAACCTAGGTTTCTATAACCTCAATATACCTTACACAACTTTTCACTGTGGAATCAAAACCTAAAGTCCTCTAAAATTTTAGTATTTTACCTGAAATGCCTGGAATCCTCAAAATCCGAATTAGCCTAAAATGTCAGGATTGATGAAAGAACCCTAGGATTTTCGAACAAAGGATGCCTAAGCACCCAGGACTCAAATCAGCTTAGAAAGCTTTAAGAAGATCACCAGGGATGAATACAAAGAGTAAATTAGAGAGTTTAGTTGCTTCAAATGTTGATGCCAGAACATGACCGTTCGTCTTAAATGCGGCAACATCGCGACATTCAACAACATCACGCTTTACAGAGTGGCCTGTAGGCCTTGCCAACGCCGACGCTGATATCCAACGTGCTGTAAACGCTCCAAAGGGCTATTTTTTCACTTTTCATCTAACGCCGCGACGCTTCAGAGAGCCTAAAGATGAATCATAAACTTTTCCAAGCCTAAAATAGGCTTCTCAAGCTACCCCTTCTTCGTTGCTTCAACCTCGGGACTTATAGACACAACAAAGAGAAAACACGATTAGGTTATAGTCTTTGAACTCTGAGAAAACTTAAATTTTTAAAATCATAACAAAAAATAATTGATTAAAAACACTTAAGACTGAAGTAAAGAAAGAAAAACTTCAAAATGCTTGGGTTGCCTCCTAAGCAACGCTTTGTTTAATGTCGTTAGCTTGACTAAGCTATGTCTCCATGGCGATAAGTAATCCAATGAATCACACTTTACTTTACTACGTGTCCAATAACGAAATAGCTTTCTCTGTATTGACGTCACCACCATAATATTGCTTTAGTCTTTGCCCATTTACCTTAAAAGTTCCTTTTTCAGGGTGCATGATCTCAATAGTTCATAAGGTAGAATCTCGTTGCCTAAAAGGACCTAACCTCCTTGATTTCAAATTTTTGGGAACAAATTTAACTCGAGTTGAATAATAGGCACCTTGTCCTAGACTCGAATTCTTTCGAACTATGTTTGTCGTGACTGCTCTTGTCTGCCTTGTAAATTTTGGCGTTCTCGTATGCATTAGTTCTTAGTTAGTCTAATTCACTGAGTTGGAGGAGTTGGTTATTCCCAAATGCTTTCATATCCATATTGAGCCTTCTAGCTGCCCTAACAGGCTCCAGTTTGAGCTCCACTCGGTAGGTGACAAGCCTTTCCAAAACTAATCCCATGTGGACATCCCTTTTCATGCTTTAAAGGGGGCCCGGTATGACAATGTGGCTCAGACCCTTCCTTGCCTAATCCTTCCTCGACCCATTCACTATTTTCTCAAGAATAGTTTTTATCTCTCTGTTAGAGACTTCTGCTTGCCCATTGGTCTAAGGGTGATAAGCTAACGCAATTTTATGGCATACTCCGTACTTGAGTAGGAGCTTCTCAACAAGTCTATCACATAAGTGGCTACCCTCATCACTTACCAATGCCCTGGGTGTTCCAAATCCACTGAAGATATTTATGCGGAGGAAATTGATCACTACTTTTGCATCATTGGTATAGGTCTGAATGGCCTCTACCCACTTGACACATAGTCGACTGCAAACAAGATATATTTATTGTTGTACGAGGAGCAAAAAGGACCCATGAAATCTATCCCCCAAACGTCAAATAATTCGACCTCCCTGATACCCTTCAATGGACCCTCATATCTTCTTGAAATATTACCCATCCTTTGACACCTATCACAAGTAGAAATGAACGAATGGGCATCCTTGAAAGACCAGGCTAATAAATTCGACCGGCTAATCTAGCGCCTATTCTTTTTCCTTTTGAAATGTTCCCCACACTCTGCTGAATGACACGAATGAGTATGTTCTCCATTTCCTCCTCTTGTATGCACCTTCTAATTATCCGACATACGTTGTTTGTAAACGAAACTAGCTTCTTCCTAATAATAATGTTTTAAGTTTGCGAAGAACCCTTTTTGTTGAGTAGTGAACTGTGGGGGTTATCTTCGCTACTGTGCACTTTACATAGCTTGTAAAACCATGGTACCAGTTCGAACTTAAATGGATAACGCTTGCTCATCAGAAAGTCATTAATTTGTACTTTTTCTTGTGACTCAAGGCTAGATAGGTGATCCGCCTCTAAGTTTTCTATTCCTTTTCTTTTTTGTTCTTTACTCTCTACATCAAACTTTATAGTGGAAGCACCCATCTTATTAACTCATTCGTATCCTTTTAGTCAAGAGGCATTTTATAGAGGAGCAGTATGGACAATCACTTTATTCCTAATAAGTATGGTCGAACTTATCAAAAGAAAATACTATAGCCACAATTCTTTTCAGAGTTTACAGAGTCGAGCTATGCTTCATTCAAAGTTCCGCTTGCATAATAGATAAAGATAAAAACTCTCATTTTTCTACCCCAAATATCAAGCCTCCCACGACTTAGTCACTTACATCGTACATAAGTTCAAAGGGTAGCTCCCAGTTTGGTGTGACTACTATAGATGTCAAAATCAATATCTCTTTTAAGGTATAGAAGGCTCGTTGCATTGCTCATCAAATTCGAAAGACACCCGTTGTACGAGGACATTTGAAAGGGGCTTAGCTAATTTAGAAAAGTCCTTGATGAACCTCTTATAGAACCTAGCATGTCCTAAGAAGCTACGTATGCCTTTAACTGAAGTGGGGGGTGGTAGCTTCTCAATGATTTCTATTGTTTCTTTATCTACCTCTAATCCCCTTGAGGAAATTCTATGCCTAAGGACAATACCTTCTCGTACCATAAAGTGGCACTTTTCACAATTCAAACCAACTCGTCTCCTCACACTCCACCACGTCTCGTTCTTAAGACAAGCACAAATGAGGCTCTACTATCAGAAGTCATCCATGAAGACCTCAATTGTCCTCTCCACCATATCCAAGAATATGACCATCATACACCGTTGAAAAGTACATGGGGCTTTACATAGCCCAAAAGGCATCCTACGGAATGAAAATGTTACATAAGGACATGTAAAGGTTATCTTATCTTGGTTCTCGGGTGCAATGGCTATATGATTGTAGCTCGAGTATCCATCTAGGAAGTAGTAATAATCATGTCCAACTAATATGTCCAGCATCTGATTCAAGAAAGGAAAGGGGAAGTGGTCCTTATGGGTGGCCTTATTTAGCTTTTTGTAGTCAATGTAGACTCTCCATCCAACCACTATTCTTAAAGAAAGCAAAAATTTCTTTTTAGTTCTCACAATAGTCATTCCACCTTTCTTTGGAACTACCTGTACCGAGCTTACCCATGGGTTGTCAAAAATAGGGTAGATTACCCCAACATCCAAACTACCTCTTAACTTCTTTCGACCACTTCCTTCATCGTAGGATTCGCCTTCTCTCAGGTTTCCATTGACTCGCTCAGAATCATCTTCTAACAAGATATGGTGCATGTGGACATGTATGGGTCTAATTCTCAAGTCTGGGCTTATCGACCACCCAATAGCAGCTTTGTGATCCCTTAATACCCTTAACAACTTTTCCTCTTAGGCTTCAGTTAGTGATGCTGAGATGATGACTAGCAATGTAGAAGAGTTCCCCAAATATGCATATCGCAAATGCTCTGGTAGTTGTTTCTATTCGAGTTGTGGTGCCTTCTCGATAGATGGTACTAATTTGTTCACACTTTCTCCAAGAGGCTCATAGTTTTTCCTTCGATTCTCTTCAAAGGAATTCATCCACCGCACATACGCTTTTGCTTCATCATCTAGTTCTAACGAATCATCTGAGCAGGAGGTTAGGTCTCCAAGGGATCATCTAGATTCCTATGGTTAGACACTATAGCCTCACAATGTTCTCAATACGATAGAAAGAGTCACCTCTACTGGGTGTCTTACTTCAACACACGAACTCCACTCACCCGCACTCCTCACCCTTAACTCGCTTACACATCAATTAAAATCCTTCCAATGGCTAAAACAGCTCACCAGATGATGTTCACGAGTCCAAACTCATCCATTTTTAAGCCCATTTTTTTCTTTGCATATTTGAGAGTTTAAGGTCCCAATCTAATGATGAATTATGAATCTTCACCCGCATTTATGTTTGCTGTATTTTAATGCAAAGAAGTTTAAAGAGGAAAAGAAGAAAATGGCTAAAGAAAATGGAAAATATCACACAATTTTACAATGTCACAACAAAACCCTGCTGAAACTTACAGTGTAAGTTTGTTGCAACAAAGGCACTGCATCACAACAAAGACAAAGCGTAAGTAGTATAAAGATACGAAAGATTGTCACGACATTTCAAAATTTTGTCGCGACACAACAGGAAGAAGTACAAGAAAAATGTTAAACACGTAAATGAATGGCTTACAACATAATGGAAGCTCCAAAATCATGTATTTGGTCGCGACGTTTAATTACTTTGTCACGACATTGCACGAGAAGAGCTCCTGAAGAAGCACTAGAATTTTGTCTTACATAGAAAGGAATATCATAACAAAACTGAGGATGGAAGGCCAGAAGAATGTTGCGACATTTGATAATTTTGTTGTGACAAAGAATAGGGAAAATGGCATATAAACTTTGTCACGACGTTTAGAACTCTATCGCTAAAATAAGGAGAAATCAATGAAGACATTCAAACAAGGTCCTGACATAGAAACCGGACAATAAGACATGTGAATCGTAGAGAAGAAATTATGTCACGTCATAAGAGAACTTAGGTGCGACAAAAGCTGACAGATAATGAAGTTACTTGAGGGTATATTTCATTGATATTTATTGAACTAATGTACTCTAAGTGTAATTTTGATGCTTCACAATAATTGTTTCTACCCGTGTTAGGACAATTTGATGAGATATCATATTTCACCCTTAGAGGTTTCATCTTAATTTGGCAGAATAATCTTGATCCCGTGTTGGCTTAGATTCTAATCAAGGAGAAAGAGCATCCTAATGAATTGTGGATTGAGGTATTAATAGAATTGGGAAAAGCTTGTATTATCCCATCTATGGGGAAAAGAAGTTTCCAAATTTTCGAAATGGCTGTAAGCAATCGAAAGGAAAACAACCAAATCAAGCAAAGAGGGTCACATCAAAAGTAGCTACTTAAACCCATTGACCTGGCTTAGGAATATGGTAATTTGATAAGTGAAATGTGTAGTGTTAGGAGGTTTCCAAGGCTATACTATTCTTTTCTTGGACATGTCCAGATTTCAAACCCATAATTAACTTGTTTTTGAACCTATTGCAAATTAATGATTATATATCGGGTTCATTCCTTAAATGTTTCCAAATTAGTGAGATCTTGATTCATTTAATTTTAATTTATTTTAAATGGAGGAAAATGTTAAACAAAAGTATTTTGATTATAGCTTATTGATTGTTTACAAATTCTATCAAAACAATTGTTCAAATAGTGACTATCTTGAGTAGCAGGGGTAGTTCATCTTTAGATTTTCAATCAATCCGGGAATAATATCTGACTTTAAATCCACTTTATTACTCAGATGACCTATGCACTGCTGGATTTAGACCAAAATCAAATTTAAATTATAGACATTTATACAACATAAAACAAAGATTTACAAATGTGTGCAAACAGTTCGCAAAACTGTTGGAGATTGAAGAGTTTTGGTAGTGATATAAGAAAATAGTAAGGTTTTGGTCTATGTAAAAATCAAGTCAATCATAGGTATCTCCCTATCTTCCTCCATGTTCAAGACAATGAAGTTTGAAGGGAAGATGAACTTGTCAACCTTCACTAGTACACTCGATAATCTTCGATGCTTCTCAAGATCGACCGCCAGTTGAAGGGTGGCTGTTTTTGGTTTAGCTTCCCCGAGCCCTAATATTCTAAAAATGGATAGAGGCATTAAGTTAATGCTAGCCCCAAAATCACATAATGCTCTCTCGAAAATTGCATTACTTATGGTGCATGGAATGGTGAAGCTCCCAGGATCTTTTAATTTCTGGGGCAGCTTCCTCTGTACTATGGCATTGCATTCCTTTGTTAGGGCAATGGTCTCATAATCCTCCAACTTTCTTTTCTTCGACAAAATGTCCTTCATAAACTTAACATAGCTTGGCATTTGCTCTAGCGCATCCGCGAAGGGGATGTTGATCTGTAGTTTCTTAAACACCTCCATAAATTTTGTGAACTGCTTATCAAGCTTACTCTTCCTCATTCTTTAAGGGTATGGGATGAGTGGGGTTAGATCCCTTGATATTGGCTTGTCCACTTTCTCTACCTCTAGCTGTTTCCCAACGGAATTGTTTAGTTAGGGCTGATCCTTATTTTCTATGCTGTATCAATCTCTGCTTCGGACTGATCTGACTGTTTTGGTTCTTTGAAAATCACTGGTGGAGGTCCTAGTGCAACTACTTTCTTTCCATTTTGCAGAGTTATCGCTTTGAAATGTTATTTTCCCCATATCCTGGGATTCACCTCTGAGGTGCTTGGTAATGAACCTTGAGGCCTTTCAGTTAACATTGTGGCCATCGGCCCCATTTGTACTTCTAGGTTTTTGAGTTAGTCTCCGTGGTTCTATAATTGGGTCGATTGGTTTTGTAGCTACTGAGCTCGTTTTGAAATCGCCTTCGCCTCATTCATATAAAGAAGAGGAGACGCCATCATATGAGTTAAGGCTTCCTCCTGTGTCTACTGTAACACCGAACATACCCCAGTCGTTTTCGACATGTTTAGGTTTACAAAGAATATGAATTTCGAAATAAAACGAAACCCGAAATTAATATGAGAGCAAAGGGTAAATATGTAATTTACCACTTGAGGACCTAGTGGTCATAAAAGGGAAAGACTAGGGGTTAAAATAGAAATATGCTTAACTTGATTTGCAAAAAGAGAAGAACCTAAGGACTAAAGTGAAATAAATGGAAACTTAACCCAAAAAAAAAAAAGGGTTTTTGGGAGCCAAACATGGCCTAAGGAGAAATCTTGGATTTAAGACCAAATTTGGTCTCATTTTAGGGGAGAACAAACCGTAGAGAAGAGAAGAGAAGGGGAGAAGAAGAAGAGAAGAGAAGGGGAAAGGAAAAGCAAAAAGGTATGGATTATAACATTAAGTATGGAGTTTTAAAGTTTGGTATGAATTTCCATGCAATTCATGGTTAGTAGCTTGTCCCCAAACCTAGGGTTTTGCTAGATTTCATCCTAACCCTAAATTATTGGAAAGTAAGGTTGGTAAAACTTTAAATGGTACAAGAAGAATATGGAATCCCTCCCGAGGTCGATTCATGATTTAATTGCATGGACGGAGTTGTGGTTTGTGAACAAAACCCCACTAACCTTTATATTTGGTTTATGCATGGGTTATGACCCATATTAGAGTTGTTTTGAGTAATCCATGAAAGGTTTTAAGAAAAGATATGTATTGAAAGATGATTTGAGTAGAATAGAGTGTTTCAAGATGAATATGAAAGGGTATTGATAAAATATTGATTATTGAGTTGATTTGGGTAGCAAAATATAAAATGGGAGAAAAACCACCTTTTCTAGGAAATTTCTAGGTGGCACTGGCTCAAACAGAGTGGTACCGGTACCATAAGTGTTCATTAACCGGTACCGGTATCTACCGCATGCTTTCTGCATCAAGAAATTAGTTCGTCATAACTGGATTATTTCTTATCCGATTTGAGTGATTCAAGTGGCTGGTTAAAATAGATTTCAAGGAGAACAAAAAGCCCTGAATAGGTACCTTCAAATGCTGACTCTATGAGGCCCATAAATCCACTCATAGTGGGGCTATGTTCAAGCCAATTTATGGTTCAGTTTTGAACATAGAGTAGTCCCGGTTGTTTAGGACATAACTTGAGTTTCTTGCATTCGATTTGAGTGATCTCCAGCGGAGAAGAATCCCTTAGCACCTTAGCTTCAAAGGAGTACAAAGTGCCAGTGTCAAATATGGAGTTAAGACCCTTGAAAATGGGTATTTCAAACTATCCCTTGTGTAATATGAGCAAAATGACTAGTTTGGCATGAGAATGCCATAACTTTAGTTTGGATGATTAAATTGGAATGATTCCAATTTCTAAGTAAAGTAGATTCATAGAGGAACAAGAATACATGAATGATGTGTGAATACATAGGTGTCATACCGCATAAGTATCCGAAATGTCGTATGCAAATGTGACATAAATAGGAAAATATGTAAAATGCACATGTATAGACGTAGTTCATGAAACATGAACATGATATGAAATATGAAAACAAACCGAAACATGAACATAAACTTGAAAGGAAAATGTCATGAACACATAATGTGGCGTTATGTATGATTATTATCACACATAACCGTAAAAGATAACGAACATATGAAATACATGAATGAATGAGCATCGCTCGACGGCGGCTTTGCACTCCGCGGCGCACGACACTTCGTTAGGATGGGCGCATGTTCTGATCTGCTCCATGCGAAATCACATGGCTATCGAATGACAAATGTGACATGATTCACCAACCACCATCGAATGCCGACTTCTATAGCCATATTCGAGATTGCAACGTTGGAATGTGAGATCACATTGCTACCGAATGACAACAGACAAGATTCAACAACTCGAATCAAGCCGCGAATCGCCCACTTCTATAGTAATATGAGATTGCATTGAATGTGAGATCACATTACAATGTAATGACAAAACAAAGACATGATTCAACAATCCAACTGGCCGCGGAATGCTCGACTTCTATAGCCAAGGGCGTGAAATCACAAACTAAAACACGAAAAGAAAAAGAAAGAAAATGATTCGAGAAAAGTATTTGAACAAGTATAAGATACGAAGTACCAGTATAAGTTTTGTAGCATCACTGCATTTTGTATAAGTAAAATCTTGCTGCATTTATGGGTACTTCCAGATTCAGAATAGTATAAGATCCGTAAGGCAAGTATAAGATCCGTAATACAAGTATAAGATCCGAAATACAAGTATATGCTATGTAATACAAGTATAAGATCCGAAATACAAGAATAAGTTATGTAATACAAGTATAAGATCCGAAATACAAGAATAAGATTCGAAATACAAGAATAAGCTCCGAAATACAAGTATAAGATCCGTAAGACAAGTATAAGATCCATATAAGTATAAGATCCGTAATACAAGAATAAGATCCGAAATACAAGAATAAGCTCCGACATACAAGTATAAGATCCGTAAGACAAGGATATGATCCGTAATACAAGTATCAGATCCATGATACAAGTATAAGATCCGTAGTACAAGTATAAGATCCGAAATATAAGAATAGGCTCTATAACACAAGTATAAGATCCGTAAGACAAGTATATGCTCCGTAGTACAAGTATAAGATACGAAGTACAAGTATAAGTTCTCAGCATCTACGGCACCTCAAGAAGGTCTAAGCTCAGAACTCCTACGAGAGATCCTGATAAGTATCACCGATAAAGGGTTCAAGTGAGATGTCCTTGGGAGATCCGACAATTATAAGTCTCGAGACAAGTATAAGAATAAGTCCGATATATATGTCCTTGGGAGACCAATACGTATAAGTCTCGATACAGTACAAGTATGTGCCTTTGGGAGAAGCCGGGAATAAGTAGTACTTACTTGCATTTCCAGATAAGAATAAGTTCCGGCATACCAAAGATGTTCAGAATACAAATATAATCTCTATAGTACCTACTGGTACCTCCGAACAAGTGTAAACTCCGTAGTATAAGTATGTTCTATAAGATAATGATAAACTCAGAAGTACCTAAGGGCAATTTTATTTAAGTATAAGTTCTCGTGAACTCCTACTGAGATAAGTATAAATATGTGTCCTAATGAGATTGGAATAAGAATAAGTCTCGCCTATAATGTAAGATCCGGTAAGTATAAGTTGCTCTAAGTATAAGTTCATCCCAGACGAGAGATCCAACAAGCATAAGTTTGTTACAAGGATAATTATGTATGTAAATTTGATATATGAATTCCTGAAGATTTTGGAGATCTATTATCGCTTATATGTTATTTCAGGATTCTATATAAATGCATGTGTATGAGCATAAGAGAAAGATATGCTTCATTGCGCGCAGTTTAGCACGGTGCTTAATCCGCGTAGGGTACAAAGGAGGACATCTGCGATCTTCCGCATACAATTGGGCCAACACACTAGTAGGGGTTTATCATAGTATGTCCCGCGCTCTGATTTGTAAATGTAAATGTACGCTTAGAGATAATGATCTCAAGATGTGTATAGATTTACGGACACCACTACGGTGGTAGCTTCTTTTATGTATATAAATGATTTTTGTTATTACGTAAATTGTTTGTATACCCAATGTGTACAAGTTTAGCTTGAGAAAAAAAGGCAAGAGTCCCAAGATATAGTCTCGCGCCCTGATTCTGCTCGAATCCGCCATTCTGCCGGACTGAAACTGGTAGACAACCTTCTCCTCCTTTCGTCAGATTATTTGCTTTTCTGCATTGCTTTCAGTTCTAAGTTTTGAGTATTTTTCCAAGGAAAGTTTTGATTATTCTCCAGCCTTGACTTTTGAAAATTGTCGCTCGCATACCGATTCGCTATTGTCACTGACAGCCTAGCTATGTACTCAGGGCCTCGTTTCGTTGTCATATGTCCTGATTGGCATTCCATTATCTAGTGCAGTCCATTGAAAATTTCACATACCACTAAGCTAGTTTGGATGGCCTAGGCTGAGGCTTGCTGATTCTATAAGTGCTAAGGAGTGTTGAAACTCAGGCCGCTAAATTAACAAACACACGCATTTCTCGTCCACCGTTGCCCCTTTTACCATCTCTTTCAGGACCATTGATAACTATTTTTCGCAATTCCATCCAACAAGTCGAAAGCATGTTGTGTCGTTGTGGACCCTACCCAATCCACTTGCCGACGACCGCCAGCTAATAGGAAAAGTGAGCCGATTTTTCAAGTTTTGAAAATTCAATTTCCTAGCGTAGGAACTATGAGCCTGGAGTCACCACTACTTTTTCTATTTTTATTTTTTTAACATGGGGGAAAATGAAGTCGAACAAAAACCCTCATTGACTCAAGTCGTGAAAAAAGCGACCACCGAAAACTAGATTTCAAGGTTCGAGTTACCTATCGTAGCTGCACCTCATGTGAGGTAGCACCCCTCTAAGCCCAGAACTTGGTCTCTACTAATGAATTAAGCACATGGGAGCATATGGGTCAAAGATCCATTAACCACCTAGGCTAGACAGATGACATAAATTACATAAACCTAGGCGGCATCCAGCATACATTTAATCTCAACAAATTATAACCAAAGGCACATACCGTGAGTCCCTTTCAGCCATGTGTCAGCAGAGGAGTTGTTAGTCACACATTTCGAGTACACAAAATAACTCAAAATTAAATATCAAAAGCAAAGGAAGCCAGAGAAACTATACAATCGTATCTCAGCCACTCATCGATGCTACAACACTGTGCAGCCTATACAAACATGTCTATTCATCTCAAAGACCTGGGCTCGACAAAACAAGAGACCGTTAGTGCTTAACTAACCACCCTTAACCTCGCATTGACCCTAATTTATGAATCTAAATGGGACCACATTAACCTTGAACTAAACCCCATTTAGACCCTAAACATAGCCCTACACCGATATGGAGGAACGGGCTCGAATTCACGATTCTGCCACAAGTAGGGCGCTCGAATCAACAAAATTAGATCCTAAATCCCATCGTAGTCAAGCTACCGCAGATACGGCCTAGGGTCGAACACGTGGATGAAAGAATATGCCCCGATTCCTGTCCGACTCGACAAGGAACCGAACCGGGTTTCGGTGCGAAACCATATACTGACTCTTACTTTTTTTTTTTTTTTAACCAGATTTCAGGCTCGTGGTATACAAACAATTTCGTAATAACAAAATCATTTACATAATATTAAAGAACTACTACACCTGAGCGGTGTCCATCAAAATCTATACACATATACTAAGTCCCATTTATACAAATACATATCTAATACAAACATCGAGATCATGAACAGTTGCCGGTGAGCACCTATCTCCGAGATGGTCTGCATCACGCGTGGAAATCCCGCCCTCTTTATCTCCTTCGCACCTACACGATTGAACATCCGTGCTAAGCTTTACGCTTGGGAACATATAGACAGTAACGACCACAACAATAATCGCCGTCACTATCTTTACATTTACTTTTCCTTATGCAATTAACGAAGCCTATCGTTATGTGACTCTAACTCATATCATTATACATGTAGATTTTATCTTTTTATATTCCAAATCATTTTCACTGGTCAGACACACCTATGTGTCATGTCTTTACAAGTTTCATCTTATATCTTCTACATGTATGACATGTCGACTATATTCAAAACAAACTTATACATATACAATGGCAAATTGAAACATATCAAGTCATATTAAATACATACAGTATCAAATCGACTACTACCCATGTTATTATTAGACTCATATCATTATCACGATCAAGCCATTAATCAAATCCCTTAGCAAATACATTTCATGATCCGATGCCTGCTTAATTCTTTTTAGTTATAGTTTTATTACTTTTCATTTTCAAAGTGTCATGTAATTCGAATCCCCTACTCCGATACATTTTCAATCAAAGCATTTGTTTGGTTTCCATTAAATTTTGTTTTCAAAAGTGTCGCGATCAATCCCCTCGACTTGACCCTAAGAAGGATCTGCCGGGAGCCCATTACTCCGAAAGATTTTCAATTATCTTCCCAAAACATTTGTTTGTGTTATTCCATTTTAGACTTTTAATTAATACGCGAAAGCACTTCTTTTCTGGCAATCCCATAAACACTTACAAATTAAAAGACCCATAACATTCACATTTAACAAAAATGCATTTTCAGTAATGCCTTTATACACACATATACCATGCTATTCATTTCGCATGCTTTCATTTTACATATCATTTATCATATCACAACATGCATTTTCAATTAAATAATTCAATTCACAATTCAATTTATGAGATTTAAGCATACATAGATAAAATCTCATTTACACTCGCCAATGTTGGTTATTTCACTTTTGACTATTCAATTCACATTTCGACGAATTCCGCTTAATGAATCATGCCCTTATTATCATTTCGTAATGTGCCTACACATTTTACAATTCGCCCCCATCATGACTCCGATGTCGCTTGTGCACCCCACGTGGTATCAATTATTCGTCTCCCCACTACGACGGATGTCGCTTGGTGCATCCCGACACGGTATCAATTATTCTCGTTTCCATCATGACGATGCCGCTTGGTGCACCCCATGTGGTAACAATTATCTTCTGCTCACCTCCCATTATGACGGATGCCGCTTAAGTACATCTCGACACGTGGTATCAATTATCTTGGCTCAATCTTCCTATCATGACGGATGTCGCTTTTCTTGATACATCCCGACACGCGTATAACTTATTCGGTCTTCCCATTATGACGGATGTCGCTTTGATACATCCTGACACGTAGTATCACTTATTCTGCTTCCCATCATGACGGAGTCGCTTATGTATCCCGACACGCAGAACACCACTGCCTCCTAATATGACGGATGCCGCTTTGATGCACCCCGATTACGTGGTATCAACGTCCCGCTTCACCTCCTATCATGACGGATGTCATGGTACATCCCGACACGTGGTACTCAATTATTCGGTTCCTGGCACCCTCCCCATCATGAAGGATGCTGCTTTGATACATCCCGACACGCGGTCACTTATTCTGCCTCCCATTATGACGGATGTCGCTTGCATCCCGGCACGTGGTATCACTCAATGCCATATCCCATCAAGACGGATGCCGACAGCATCCCGCCAAGTGGGACATTTCTTCAATGCCATACGCCATCGCGATCGATGCCGACAGTATCCCACCGCGGGACATTGATGATTTCGGTGCGCCGCGATTCGATGCCGATTAGTGCATCCCATCAGCGCTCATTTTTCATATCATTCAATTCATTTACGACGGATTCGCTTAATGAATCCCGCCTTTATTATTATTCACTATCTGCTTTCTAATATCACATTTTCGATTTCATATTCACTCAGATTCACATTTATGACGGATTCCCGTTTGATGAACCCATCCCATTATCATTCACATTCATTCGGCTTTCAAATATCACATTTCAATTCCATATTCACTTTCGTATTATCTTTTCAAAGATATACTCAATCACATACTCATTCATGTGATCATTTATATATACTCATTCATATGCTCATTCACGTATACTCATTCATATACTCATTCACATATTCATTCATGTATACTATTCATTTGTACTCATTCATATGCTCATTTACGATACTCATTCATATACTAATTTACGATACTCATTCACGTATACTCATTCATATACTAATTTACGTATACTCATTCACGTATACTCATTCATATACTCATTCACATATTCATTTACTTATACTCATTCACGTATACTCATTCATGTATACTTATTCATATATTCATTTACGTATACTCATTCATATACTAATTTACATATTCAATCATGTGCTCATTTCACATACTCATTCACGCATACTCATTCATGTATACTCATTCATAAATTCATTTACTTATAATTATTCACGATACTCATTCATGTATACTTATTCATATATTCATTCACGTATACTCATTCATGTATACTCATTCATAAATTCATTTACTTATACTCATTCACGTATACTCATTCATGTATACTTATTCATATATTCATTCACGTATACTCATTCATGTATACTTATTCATATATTATTGTCCCTCAATGAATCTATTTTACTTAGAAATTGTAGCCTCAACTAATCGATCATCCAAAATAAAGTTATGGCATTTTCATGCCAACTAGTCAATTTATCGATTACATTAGGGACAGTTTGCATTACTCATTTTTCCGGGATTCTAACTTCATGTTTGACACTGTATCTTTGTACTCTTTTAAATCTAAGGTGCTAAGGGTTCTATTCCAACTGGAATCACCCAATTCGGAGCACCGAAACTCAAGTTACGTCCTAGACACCCGGGACTACTCTATGTTCAAACTGATGCAGAATTTGACTTGAACATGGCCCCACTTTGAGTGAATTTTTAGCCACTTGGAATCCGAATTTGACAATGTCTATTTCTTTATGTTTTATTCTCCTTGAAGTCTATTTTACTCTCCTTTCCACTTGAATCACTCAATGGATAAGAAATGAGGAAGTTATGGCCAAAATACAAAAACTGACTGAAATTGGGAGTAGACAGGTGTACCGTACACGTCTAACATGTACAGACACTCGCCAAAATGACCAGAACTCCAAAGTACCGTGCTGTGTTCGGGGAAAATTGGTACATGTCACTGAAAATTGCCTGTAATGTGTTTTCACCCATTTTCCCATATTTTGATACCCAATCAACTCTTCATCAAACACACATCAAAACCATTCCATATATCTCTTGTGTAAAACTCTTTTCTACTCAATTCCTCTTTCATTACTTATTCATTTCAAAAATCCATCATGAATTACTCTCAAACTCATTCTTAATATGGGTTATGACCTATACACAACCCAATCTAGAAGGTTAATTAGGGTTTGCTCTAAACCCTAACTCATTTACTTACAATTTAACCATGAATCCAACCTAAATGGTTGACTTATAAACTATCTTATGCCACGGGTTTTACCCACCTTATTTCCATAATTTGTATTAAGATGAAACCCTAGCAAAACTCTAGGCTCAAGTAAGATAATAATCATGCAAAACCAAAGATCCATACTCAAATTTTGTAGTTCCATACCTTTTAACTCGTTTGAACTTCTCTTCTTCTTTCTTTCTTTCTCTTCCTTCTTCTTCTCATTCTCTCTTCTCTTCTCTCCCTATCGTTTTTTTTTTCTCCCCAAATGAGACCAATTTCGGGGTCTTAACCCATGTTTGCTAAGGCCATGTTTGGCCGAGTAAAATCCATTTTTGCTTTAAGTTTTCATAATTGCATCTTGGTCCCCATTTCTCTTCTATTTCTATTCCATCTTTTCTCTATTTGCTCAATACCATAACTTCTTCTAAATTTAGTTTGGCATATTATCTTTGGCTTTGTCATCTTCGTCCTCAAGTGGAAATTGACCACTTTACCCTTGTCTCTAATATTGATTCCGGGTCTCTCATTTTATTTCCGAAAATTCATATTTAGTTTATAATATACCCTAAACAAGTCCGAAACCGCTGTGGCATATTTCGTGTTACATTGGTTTTCTTCGTATTAAAATGATTTGGCAAAGTGATTCAAAATAGTGAATTTCAATTCTGGATTTTCAGGCTCGGGGTAAAAACAAAGGGAGCTGATGGTTTGCAAACCGAAAATACAATAAGAAAAAATGTAAAATGTAACCCTCGTGCTCCACACCGGTTTGTGGTTTTGTGGCAACCGACATGTGCTCTGCCTTTATCCTCGCTGAGAGTATGAAATATAGTCATTTCCGAACCGGATCTTCATTTAGCTTTAAAACTAAACCCTATGATTTTCCCTTTGAAACATAAAGATTTAAATGGGCATAAATGTCCTTGAAGGAAAAACACATCTCAAAACCCTACCCCACAATAACTAATAGGAGACAACTAACTGGGCATCAGGATCTAGTGAAAGTATCCACTGAACCCAAAGAAATCTTGCCAAATACACGTTGAGGAGAGCATGCTTGAGAGATCTAACCTAAAGTGAGAAGCAGGAGCATAAATACCCTTAAATGCATACATAAAGAACATGAGAACATGCAGCTAAAGCCAAAACCAACACCCAGTGGCCTTCCCCTTCAAGGATCAAGGGGGTTTTAGCTGAGCATCCCTGATTTGTCATCAAGGTGTTTCAAGCAAGAGAAAATGCAAGAAAATAAAGGAGAGGGAGAGAAAATCACAAACCACAGGAGGGAGTGAAGCTTCTCGTGTCACCCATTGATCGATGGAGGAATGTTGATTTGATACAAGGACTCGAGCTTATATGTGACGCCGCATAGCGAAATTACAAAAGTGTGCTAAAGAACCAAAATTACATGAGGGCAAACTTGTATAAAACCACAAAAGGTCAAAAAGCAACACAGTAAGGAAGGTGTGCAAAGCAGATGGTTGCGAAAATTTATCCCATTTAAATTGTGCTGCGAATTTCACAACCCCAAAATTCTCCCGAGCCTCTCCTTCTCTTCAAGTTTTGCTCCAAATTTCCTTTGGTTCTAACATGCACCTTCGAATTCGGCTCAAGTTCATCGTGTTTGAATCGAATGAAGCATAATGAGGCATTTGGACCGCAAAAACTACTAAAATAGCTACAAATGTGATCAGAGCGTGTTCTGACCAATGTATCAATCGAAGCCTAGTCGATTAGTACACAAAAAGTGCCTAAACCCGCTATAAACAAGGCTCGAAAAGTGCACTAAAGATCCCCGACAATCCGCGCTTCATTTGATTCGTACTACAAGAGGTGATCCGAAATCAACAAAATTTGTATCCTAAATTCTCCTACCTGTCAGTAAAGAAAGCTATCAAGGATAGCTTCTGTGGTCGAACGTTATGGATGGGTTCTCTTGTACAAATGATTTACAAATGAGGTTCAAAAATGGTGAATTTCACTCGATTTTGGGATTTTGTAAACAGGGGTGTAATGGCAAACTGAAATTTAAATAAAATAAAATGTAAAAGAAGTCTCCTCAAGTGTTAGGCTACTGACGGCCCTAAAGTTCATCGAGGGTTCCTGTCCATTTCTTGTTGGGAGTGATGACCTATAGTCATTTCCCGAACTGGATCTTCATTTAGCTTTAAAACTAAACCCTATGATTTTCCTTTGAAAAACAACATTTATCAACACATGCTCCTGCACAATGAAAACGTGCTCCTCGATTCACCTCACAAAGGATAAATAGAAAGAACTAATGAATCTCGGATCTAGCAATACATCCACGAACCCTAAAGATTGCCAAATACTCGATCAAAGAAGGCACATCAAAGGAGTTCTAACCTAGTGAGAAATAAAACATAAATGCCAATAAATACTTATGTTAAAATCAGAGAACTACCACATTTTCAGATCCCGCACCTGCCAGCCTCCTCTTCAAGGAGAAAAGAGGTCTAGCCAACCATCCTCCTCGAGTTCCTCCTACCGGCCAGAGCAACAAAATTGGACGGAAGCTTTAGCTTTCCCTTCCCCACTCCAGCTTTCTCTCATTTTCTCCCTTTCGCTGCAAACACCCTCCAAGGATGACAACTGAGGATGAGCTGCCAAACCCTTCCCAGCTTTTAAGGCTACTGGTGCGTGATCCGGAGGCTACTGGAGGTCCCCTGTTTTTCACGTAGGTAGTCATCGCTGTCTCATGGTTCTCCTTTTTAACAACATTAGGTTTTCATCCTTTAGTCTCCTTGAATGGTTGTTACTTGCACTGGGCTCATCGATGCTTAATGTTAGATCCATTGATGTTTGTTAGTTATCATTTATGATCCATTATGAGGTGAGTCAAGGTGATTTGCGTTTTAATGACCGAGAGCACTGATGGCCATTTGATTTGTGCCACAGTAGGGTGATCCAGAATCAACAATATTTATAATCTAAATTCCTCCTACTGTAGTAGCAAAGCTACTGCAGTATAGTGGCTCTAAGGTTGAACTCAGGGATGGGTTTTCTTTGCACAAATGACTATTAGTGAGGTTCAATTTGGTGAATTAAATTTAGATTTTTAGGTTTTGTAAAAACAGGGAGTGCTGTTTGTTTCACAGTCGAACTAAAATAAGAAAAAATGGGCCAGAACTCCAATCGTCAGTTAATGGATGCGAGTTCCCACAGTCACTAAGAGGTCCTTGTCATTTCTCGCTGGGGAGGATTTAATTTATAATCATCTCCCAACCGATTCATTTAGCTATAAAACCTAACACAAAATAATTATCCTTTGAAATGGTATTCACTAGCCATTTATGCTCACGCTCAAACGAAGTCTCCTCGACTCACATTACAATGGGTAATAAATGATAACTAATGAACATCACGAGATCTAGTAATAAGCATCATGAGCACTAAAAGATCACCAAGTAATCGACCATTCAACATGAATCGAAGGGATCTACACCGCTAAAGGAGAACACGATGGCGCTGACCACCGCGTGAAAAACAGGGACCTGCAGCAGCCCCAGATCCCGCGCTCCACAGCCCTCTCGTCTAAGGAGGAACGGTTTTGTCGCTCATCCGAAGCCTCATCCCTGAGTGCTTCATAAACCAAGAAAGGGGAGAAATGAGAGAAAGTGAAGCAAGAGATATAGCTCAAACGGGAAAAGTCGAAGCTTCCCCGCCACTTTTAATGATTGATAAGTGATTGATCTTACAACCTCGACCGAAGCTTATATATGCTAAGAAAGGCTGAAATTACAAAAACCAAATAAAGCTACTACAAAGGATAAATCGAAGAAACCAAAAGGATCAAACGTCAAAGTAGAAAGCAAAGATGAATAGCAATGGGAATGTGAACAAGGGTGATGAATAGTGGCGTGTGATAATTCAGAAGTCAGACTAAAATTTGTCAGGCTTCATTTTCTTCTGTTTTCTGCTCTTCTTTCCTCTTGGTCTCTGATCTACGATGCTGAGTTTGACTCGAATTCTTCATGCTTGGATCGACTCAACAATTTTGGCACGATTAGCTTGCAAAAACTACAAAATTTGCCACAAAATGCAATTCGCAGAATAAGAGGGACCTTAATGTGCAAATCGGGCTAATTACGCCTGATTAGCAGATAAAAAGTGCTCAAACCTGAAATAAACAAGGTTCAAAATAGCACTTTTGTGTACTAATCACACCTCTTAACCTACACATCAAGCAAATCCTCTAGCAAATGAAAGAAAGAAAAGAGAGAGAGAGCATACAAACAAAATAAAATTATGTCTACAAAAGTTATATTTCAAAAGGTTGTGAATGAGTAATGTCTAACCCTAAGTAAGAATCACAAACCCTTGCCCAATAACCATCTCGAAGAATGAATGCCATACAAAATTGAGTATCAAAGAGCCTCCATCTCTGGATCAAACTGTAACTTCCACCAAAATCTAAGTGTTTCGTTTGATCGCTCTCAACAATAAACTACCAACCGCACTCTCCCACCTAGCTACTCGCCACAACCTAGCATGCTAACCAACCTAAATAGATCAAAGACCCACTTTATTCCACAACTCAAGGTCAGAAAAGGCAATGCCGACTTAACCCACCTCACCAAAGTCCATGTAACGGATCTACCGATGACTCCCAACCAATTGCTGCTTAGGGCACCAAGTCATAAGGATCTTTCACCACTAACTCTTCAAAGCTCTTCACCCCGACTTCAAATGATTTCAAACTCCAGCCACCTACAACTCGCTAAACCTCACCCATTCACCTTAAGTGGTGACGACGATTGGCTTAGAGACGCAGAAGGCATAAGGCTCTCGCCGCCCTGGATACTTACTCAGGTTTCAAAATGAAGCGTCGTGACTTTTCTATTTTCTTTTCCTCTTTCTTTTTCTTTTTATTTTTCTTTTTACTTTTTATTTTGTTTTGGAAGACACATTGGCCTTCTATTCATGGGGGTCCTTAACCTATGGCAAGTAGTCATGCAACTACAGGAGTAGGTTATTTAAGGCTTGGAGGCTGGCGGTTTTCGGGTTGTCAAAGCTGATGTATAGCGTGTGTGGTTAGGTAAAGATTGATAAAGATCAGCGTGAAATTTAACTATCTGTCCACTCATTTGAAGCCTTAGACCAATCTAGCATCAATAAAATTGGACGAGTTTCCATTTTCAAACTCTGAGCTAGTAAAAACAAAAAAATTTGGTGTTTTTGAAAAATTAAATTTAATATGATATCATGAAGCCCCAAAGAGAGCAGTATCACTTGAAGATACAAAATGGGCTTGCTCCAAAATAATGTAAAACGCAAATAAATGCCGCTGCCCTTCAATTCTGACGAATGTCACATTATCATGATAGACTAGTTGGAAAGTTAGAGAAGGAAGTATTACCCTCATGATGAGTACTCGTTTTGGATGAGATGCCGCCAAACTTCCATCGACACCTTATTCACTCGGTTTGGAATTCCATATAAACAAGTTCGGAAAAAAGGAAGGTATTGATGATTCGAGCATTTTGAAGTACACCTTTATAATCATTTCAAGAAGTGTTGACTCTGCCAGATCCACCTCAAATCCTATATTCATATATGAGGTCAGATAAACATAATTATATTGTAGTCAGTTCTTACACGTGTCATTGGATGAAACCATGATGCAGCCTGGCATAAATGTCACCAAATAAATAAAAAACAAATTTGCCTTTGTCATGACCGTGCCATATATATATATAATAATAATATGTATATATATATATATATATATATATATCATATATATAAAATAATAATAATAATAATAATAATATATCATAAAGGCAAAAATAATTACACATTGCACCAAAAAAATCAAACACCTTTACAGTGCAGGTTGCAAATCATAACACAAAAATTTCTAATTTTTCCATCTTACTGTGATTAAAGCATGCAAAAAAATAGAAAAAACCTGAAAAAATTGCAAGAAAATGGAAAATAAAAATTAATCTAAGAAACAAGATTAACTAAAATTCGAAAATATATAAGAAGAAAAATTAAAGAATCAAAATAAAATAAAATAAGACAAAAAATGAAAACAAAATTCAGGAGTGTATACAGAACCCATTCTCAGGCCTTGGGTTCTTGGGCTGGTGGAGCTCAAATCTGGAGGTTAGGTGCTTGGCGAGAGAGGTGATGGGCGGCGGGTTTCGTTGCTTCCTTTTCTCTCATTTTCTTTCAGCGCTCTCTCCCTTTCTGACTGCTAAACCTTCCTCTGGGGATGACAACTGGGAAGGATGGACAACTGAACCTCTTCATCCTTGAAGAGGGGCCACTAGGTGGGTTTTAAGATGATTTGCAAGTTCTCTTGTTTTCATGTATGCGGTTACTGTTATTTGCGTTCTTCTCACCTTAGGTTAAATATCCTAGGCACATCACTAACATGTATTTGTGAAGCTTTTTAGTTCTGAGTGGATGCTTATCACTAGATCCTCTGTTATCAATTAGTTGTTTCTTTTTATTAGTTACTATAGGGTGATTGGGTTTTGAGTATGTATCATAGTTAGGGACATTTGCCCTGCCCAGGTTAGTGCTATGTTTCAGAAAGGAAATTTTAGGGTTTAGGTTTGAAGCCGTGAAGAGATCGGAGTTCGAAAAATGACTATGTCTCGTCCTCCCAGTAGCGGAAAGAACATGAGACACATGTTGGTTTGCCTTAAAACCCTAAACCAGTGGCAGGCAACGAGGGTTCTATTTATATTTTCTTATTTTTAGTTTATTTGTGATAATGACCACCTGTTTACAAAACCTTAAATCCAGTGGGAGATTCACCATTTTTTGCAACATATGAAATTTCACCAGGTGTTCGCAAACTTGCATTTATATACAACTTTTGAAATTAATTTTTTAAATATATATATATATATAATCTTATATATATATATATATATATATATATATATATATACCACCATATATATATATCATATAAGACAAATATTAGATAATTAGTTTTGATAAAAAAAACAAAGGCAAAACAACCAGCAGCGAAGCAGTGAAATTTAAGGAATTTGGTTGAAATTTTAAGGTGGCTTTCTGGACCTCCTGGCTGCAAAGATTTTACTTATCTAAAAAATATTTTTTTTTTTTACAAAGTTAAAATAAAATTAAAAATAAAATTGGAAACAAATATTAACTAAAATTAGAAAATCTAGAAAAATTAAAAAAATAAAAAAAAAATAAAATAAACTAAAATAAAATGAAAAATGAAAAACAAAAATTAGAGGAGATATGCTCCTGAACACAATTCTCAGTAACTGGAAGATTTCTTGGAATGATGGGCTTAGAAATGGATTGGATTGCCAGTCTGAACTGACACTAGAACCATCAGTTGATATGCATGCGGTGTCATCTTGTGCCATTGTCTTTGATGTAGTGGCAAGAGCATGCGGTGCCTGTAATTTCTTGGAAGTTTTGAGCGGCGATTACCCGAAATTGGTGTGTATTTAGTTAAGCGCAGTGCAATGGCATGGCGGATTCGTTACCGTGGTATCTTGAATCATGAGAATTTATATCCTAAAAGTCCCTACTTGTCGTATAAAACTATGATATAATTAAGCTGCTGAATTGAACCTGAGATGTGTTTCTTTTACTAAATGACTTGCAATGAGATGGCGGTGGTGGTTGGATTTTAGGTGGTGATAAATGAAGTTTTGATGATGAAGCGAAGAATAAACTAAGTAATAATCAGCAGAGATCTCCTTAAAGTGTGAGATAAGATGCCCGATTCTCGGCAACTAAGGGTTTCTAGGGTTCATTTTCCTCGCGTTAGGGAGAGGATGACCTATAGTCATTTCCCGAAGCGGATTGTTTAAGCTTTAAAAGACTAAACCACATGATTTTCTCTTTTAACAGCATTTGTGAAACATTAATGCCAGAACTGATGTAGCATTTCCACCCGATCTACCTCCGGTGTGACAGCGACTAATGAATCTCGAGTGGATCTGTCAGCATCCGAACAAAAAAAGATTGATATCTTGATCAAAGAAGGCGCATCAAAGGAGTTCTAACTGGTGAGATTGAAACCTGTAATAAAATTGCTTGATTATGAGAGACAAAGATTTACCATAGCTGATTAACGATGACCATCTCTTGAGAAATGGCGGTCAGCAGCATCCTCAGAAAGTTGTCATTCGGGAATTAACGTGCCGAAAAAAAGAGAGAAAAAGGGAAGAAAATGGAAGTAGAAGAAGAAAAGCGGGAGAGAACAGCCGAGTGAAACTATCAGATTGATTACCCAAGTTGATCTGATTGAGGCTTATATGCTGAAGGCAAATTACAAAAGCGACCAAAAATCCATAAGGTATTAATGAGAAGGGATAAATGGGAAGAAAACAAAATTGTATGCACAAAAATTTGAGGGCGTCTGCGGGTGAGCGGTGGCGAAATGGTGAGCAGTGGCGGAGTAAGTGAGCATGATGTGCGCTGAGATTCACTCAAATGTGGCAGAATTTTTAACGTAACTCCCGTTTGTGCATTACGCTTCTTCTTTCGCCGATTACCAGATGCCCGATACCGTTGAAACGAATTCTTGATGCTAGGATGCACATTTCGACAATTGGCGTAAATAACTAAGCGCAAGTATAAGTCGTCGATTAGAATAACCAGGACAGCAATGTGCGTTGGTTAATTGCGTTGGTTAGAACATAAAGTGCTCGAGCACAGCGTAATAAGCGGGATCCAAGTACGCGCTTTTTGACGCGCCTGTCGATGGTGGTACGAAGTCCGTTAATGGCGTGCTCCGGCTTCCATTCGTACACCTCGTATTTGAGATGACCTGATGGCACAATGTAACATTTATGCGTGACTATGGACGCGCCTGGTCGATAGGAAATCTCGGCGTGTTGCTTCATTTCATCGTGGTATTGGCGATGAAGATCTGATTACATCTTACGTTATGCCAGATGCCTGACGAGTTGACGGTGAGATTCTCTGAAGACTCTCTTAGATCTGCCATTTGAGGAATACGGCAAAAATTGCCTCACGAAACTCTGTAAATACGTGGATGAAGCCAGCCGATCACCGTCTTGATTGTAGATCCACTAATGAGGACCTGTCTCACGATCGCGCCCAAGTTTCGATCACACTGCTCGATAAAGGATGGCATAACCTGCAAACTCACTAATGCTCACGGCTTTGTATCATTGTCTTGCCAGTGCAAACTATTCCGTAGTCTCGAGCATCTTTGCAAGCTAAGGAAGCCTGCCGGTATTCGTGACTTAGTTGAGTGCATCATTACGACATTTACCGGGATGGTAATGTAGTCATAATCCTCTAGATATATTTGTCATGACTGCTCATGTTGAAGTCTCGTTTATTGATGAAATATACTTTACAGACTCTTGTGGTGCAAAATACTTTAAATTTACTCACCATATATAGGTGGTGTATTTAAATCTTTAAGGCGAACAATGTGCTAACCCGGAGTCATGTGTTGGGTGTTATCATATTTCTTTGCTGTTTGTGACCGTAAGCTCTGACCCTGCGGGTGCATCAAGACATCCCGGTATGTCGCCAAGATACAGTTGCAATGTCTCTCATCTCGTTGAACGCTATTAGAATAGGAGTTAGTAAGTTTGCTTCAATTTCTGAATGCCTGCCTTCTCACACAGTTGTTACTCAAACTTGACCCTCTTTAGTTCGATCCTCTGTTACCTATGAGTCTTGCTAAGCGGAGAATCCTCAATGGGCCTCATGTTTTACTTGATCCTAAGTATCTCTCTCAGAAGGGCAGCTTGGGTCTCTCCCACGGCTCACTGCTTGACCTCGACCTTCTCAGGTCGGCATTTTTCGTGAAACACGATGTGTCCCAAGAATTCCTCAATAAGCCCAACAAGCGGTTATTGAACTTAGCGTACAATTTACAGTGAAGTTCCTAAGGGCTGAAACCATCACTCAGTGATCCTCATGCTCCTCCTCAGGGAGTAGATTAAGATGTCGTGCGACAAGACTCTACAGACAAGGAAAATGAGAGTCTAAGTAGGGTTTGAATACTTATGCGTAGAATCCGTGGTCTGCTTTGGAGCGTTACCATTGATATGAAGGCATCTGCTTATGAACTTCGAAATGCCCGTGAAGTTAAGCTCTAACTAGGGATATCGACCTCTGGCTCTTTCGATAGTTATAAGCGGTGTGAAGATTTATCTTGGAATCAAACACTTCCCTTTGGTGATAAAACCGATCATCGATTAGCGAGTAATGGGTCTGGATCTTGATCGTATTTGTTTGACTGTGATGATGATGCATAGTCGAGAGTCTTGTGGTTCTTCTTAGCAGTGATAGGCCGGGTGCGTGGTGAAGTGCTCGGTCCCAATAAAACCCGCCAGCCAAGCAATTCTGGTTGGATATGAGTTCCACTGCAACTCGGCGGTGCCATCCTGAGTCATAGAGTGGCGTGCTGGGGTGTATTTCGATCGTGGAAGTCTACATCTATGTGAAGTGAAAATCACGTAGCTCGTCAGGAAAAATGTCACTCCTTACTCACACCACGCAGTGGGCTCAAATCTTGTCTCCCACTCATCCTCTGGGAGTGGGCTGCCATGAGCCACGCTTCCCTCCACGCAGATCGTGCATGGTCTAGGGTAAAGCATCATGCTTCTCCCCACACAGAAAAGTCTTACGAATATTGTATCACATTATTAACTAGCGTGTCCTCTACTATCATAATCAATAGTGACTCGATGTAACATCCAAACATTCCATGCAAAGGTGACATCAAAATCCGATATGTCATCTTTTAGAAGGTCCACTGTAGAGAGAATCTACGAATCTCTAACTCGATCGACATATCATATCAGTCTTCACCTAGTCCCTAGGGAGGAGCTCATGCTTAGCCAGCTACGAAGTTTGCTCAAGCCCCGATTCATTTCACTACGAGAATTCACTTAATAAAGAATGTGATGCGCAGTCGGCCAAAACTTTTCTGGGTGATAGATAAATGACATACGTATAACCAGGCGATCAATTGGCAATCCCATGGTGTGATGGCGTAGACCACGCCTGGAGTCGTGAAGTCTCCGATGTGAGGCTTTGTTCGACCTCGACCCCACATACTGAGTCTTTGGCACATCGCGGCAAAAACATGTCAACTGCTTAGGGCCAATCTGGTTCCTACAGCCCATGCAGGTATGAAAAGATTCTCATCCGCGCCTTGTCCAGTGAAGCGTGGGATTGTCTTTGTCTGACAGCAGGATCACTTACCTCTAAAGAGGCAATCCCACACTATATCCCGAAAGTGGTGGAAGAAGCCAGCATATCATCATCCTGACTAATTGCAGCCACAGTGCGGCCTTAGCCTTTGCAATAAATGCGACCTTGTCCACTGAAATCCTCGTGGAATATAAGTCTTGTTTCTTTTGAGCTAGAAGTTAATCCTCTTTCCTCTTGCCATAAATTGTATCTTTAACAGCCACCGTAAATCACGACCATAAATTAAATGTCTTGCGGGAGGAATCCTACCGATCTTAAAATTGGTAACCAGTGCGTCCTCGAACACAGTACCTTGGCGCATGCCTCTGTGGCCATGGTCATCGAGAAATTTTGAATTCGATGAACTTAACTCATTCGAGCATGGTCATACTTCCTTGCTTCCTTCGAGGAACTCTGACTTTTGCATACTGTATCACGAGAAAAACTTATCCATAAACGCTTTGGAACTCTCTCCCCACATACTTGTCTCACGGTTCTTTGGACTTTATTTGATCCCCGTATATAGGATTTTCTAGCTGAAATGTGGCTGGCTTGATCCTCTGTGCATCGGAGGGTAATCTCCAGTAGCTTCTCGAAAATCCTCTCGACACATTTGGAACTAATGATCGCTACCAGCTGGATCCATCCGTTAAATCATTGAGGATGATGTTCTTTATAAACCTTTGGAGTTATGTTATGACCCCCATTTTTCATGTGATGGCGTGCAGCCTTTCACCTGGCTCTGAGGCCCGTGTCGGCTCTGGAGTGAAATGCCTCGAGAGGCGACTACCTTAGATCCTCTTCCCTGGAGCTTGCCATCTACATATGTCAAATAGAAGAATTTAGGTTTTTCTTTCTCCATTTCAATTTGTGGTCGTATCTCACACTAGATTTACATCACTCATTTTCCTATCTATTTGCAAGCATATATATGATATTGTCATTTAACATAAGTCAAATCATCAAAATGCATAATGGATGCATGATGATCTAAGCGATGCCCATCGAGTCCACAAATTATTTGTGTACCAAGCTATGATCTTAGTTTGTATGATATTGACACGAGGTCAAGGTGTGTAGTGACCACATTAGGAATTCTATGGATTGGATAACAGATGCCACTATTATGTCCATTGTCCCGGATCATATTTTCATAGTGAGAATCATAACACATTGGGGAACTCTGCCTGACCCAGTAACCTGTATACTTGATGTAATCATAATCCACCAGTCACCTCGATGAAGTAGTGTGACACATAGGGTCCATCTTTGTCATATCTGATAACCATCCCTTTCTGAGGACTCATTCATTCACATTTAAATCTAAAAATATGAAATAAGCCCAATTACGATTCTGTGAAGTGGTCTTGACCCTTCTTACCATGGTACTATACGGGCTATTGCGACGAAGCGATTACGAAAGGATTTGGTTGCAGTTCGGCGCCGGCGCTCTGAAGGCGATATCAGGTGCGTGGAAGGCTCAAGCCGTAATCCACGATATGGTTGGAGCGTGCGTCTCTTACGCAATACACTCCACTGTTACGAAGAGTTTGACGAGGTGACCGTGGGTGGGAATTATATATGATGCATCACTAGTGCGCATGACATGTACACGTTAAATGGAAAATGATCTGGCGAATGTTTCATTATCGACAGGATGAGTTGGTGGTGTACGCCAACTGAGTCCTATTGACATCTGTATGCGGTGCCAGGTGGCAGAACCACATTAGTTGTTGTTTCTTTGATGACTCTTTTCTTGAACAAATTTTTTTGTACCAAACTTCGAGCCCTTCAAAGCCCTACAATCTTCATTTGATTTATTCAAATCCTATGTGTTTATGTTTGGCTGAGCGCGATTCGATTTCTGCGCGGATACTTCACCTTTCAGCTTATTCTGGTCTTTAACACGCGGTGATCATATCTAACGTGAATAGTTTGGTCATACCCTGGGAAGGATCTACTATCTTTCTGCTGACCTGCATTATATATTTTATATTACCAGCGTGAGTCTCCGATTTTGGGCGTTGTCCATTTGAACTCACTACGATCCTGAGAATGGTGAATAAGCCATGTACACACCAGGCTTCGATGCGTCTTATCGATGCATACAATCAAAATGTCTGGATTTCATGCACCATATATGTTATGTCATAGAGCTCATATGGCATATTCCAGAAATCATGGATAATTATATTTTCTGCATATAATTATTTCATTATATCTCGTATCAGTACATCAAATGACATATATTAACATGATTTGCCTGATGGCAAGATATTCATTTTTAAGCGTACCGCCGATAGCTCACGATCGTCATGATCGAGAAATTAGATCTGGATGCAGAAACAGCATATTTATTCATTTTCCAGCCAATAACCTCAGCAAACCCGAAGACATTAGTCAGGATCAAAACCAAAAGCCTCGAACGCAATTAAGGTTACTGAAGCAGTCAAAATTTTTGTCTTCGGTCCAAAATCTAAAATTTGAATCCACGATGGTCACAACCCTCCCGAATATTTCTGATATTCCATTCCCAAAATCTGGGTGAATCCACATTGATTATTCAGAAGCTATGTCATTAAATATTGCTATGAAGTACAGAAATAACAGTGAAAAATTCCTACCTCTTGGAGTTACAATAAAACTCACTTGTTTCTCTTGCGCGTAGCTCTGTTTGGACAGACTTTGAATTCTTGGGTAGTGGGGCATTGTGGAACCGGAAAATTTTCCTTTTACTTTCTTTCCCTTTCCTCTTCTTTCTCTCTATATAGGTTCCTTATTTCTTTTTGGCTTTCCTCCTTTTCTTTTTCCTTCCATCAGATTATTTAAAATGAGTTCACCCTTTCCTACCTTGTCCCACCATCTCACACTGTCCCTTTCTCATTTCTCCCTATTTCATTTTTCTTGTTCTTTTTTTCTTTTCTCCTATTTGGATTCTCATCCACCAGATTCATCAAAAAGTGAGGAAACTTTCCCCGATTCCCTCCTTTGCCACATATCTTCTTCACATTTTTATTTTCTTCTTTCTTTTTGTTTTTCCCTCAAAACATTACATGGCTCAATATTAGACCAATTATCAAATGCCATGTGTCACTTGCACTGCACCACATGGCAATCATGTCATGTGTCCATCTCCAGATATCGAACAACATCCACATGGTCATGTCATGTATTAACTCGACTCCTTATTAACATCAGAAAAACATGAAATTCTAGCTGTCTCAAAATTCAGCGAGATTCAGTGAGTGTGGCAACAGGTTAGCCCAGGGCAGTTCAGCGGTGGGAGTCACACATTTCATCATCAGGATCTAGAAAATTTCGAGTTTTCAATTGAAATGCTAGTTTACCATTTTTAGAAAAATTGTTTTCCTGAATTTTGCATACTGAACGATCAGTGATGTATGAGTGACCCAGAGGCGTGACGGTGGGAAGGTCGGTGTCACGATCATTCGACCACCTCGGGCGCCGAGGTGGATGGGAATCGGATGCTGATGGGCCGACACCTCGGTGATGAGATAAAGCGGGGTGGAATATGATTATTTGTCTGCCAGTAGGAGGCGTTGCTACAGGTTAATGCTCGCTAATGGGTGTGACCAAGGGCGTTTGAAGGGTGCATCGCAATTGCCCATCTTAATTCTCCACCGCCATAAACCTCCCCTCCCCAGTGGGTATATAATGTAAGGGGATGTGCAGGATCGGTTCTGCTTTTGAAATTCAGCGAATTATTCACGAAAGGACGAACGCTGTAGGCATCGAAATCTTATGTGAATATTGTGATGATTATTAGTTTTATGAATATGGTGTTACCAATTGTAGCTCATTATTATATGGTTTCAATATATGCATTTAATATGAGTATTAATCTGCGGAAGTAAATATGAAATGTAACCACTAGTAACTCCATCAATATGATTTAATATATACATAATCTTATGGATAATTATTACTTGACTTATGTATTTATTTTGTGGTAGTATACCAAATTGGCATAATGGTGGCAAATAATGTGTATAACTCCATGTGGTTTTTGATAGAAAGACAATAGTTTTTCTTTTTCTTTTACAAAGGTTAAGGTCCCAAGTCACACTCTCTTGCGACTAATGCTTTTTGATTATTTTCTTATAACGCTTTACCTAGTCAAGGAGGCGGATTTGTTTTACTTATGTATGCATCCCTTCAAGCGGATCCACGGTACCATGAAACCGGTAGGGACGCATGTACCCACCATACAGATTTTCACATTTATTTAAAGTTAAAATTATTTAAATATTTATTTTCTTATACTACTCTCTCTTTGAAATGCATTTTGGCTTTTTTATTGCCTATTTTTTTTGGCTGTGATGACATAGTGACCCGTCCACTTATAGAGATAATGGTTGAAGATATGTAGATGATTCTGGGTAATCAACTTAGCAAATATTAATCTCTCACGTATCAAGGTAAGAACATAATCCATTCATTTGTATCTTTTCTTGAACATAGTTATTATATTTGCCGTCAGATTATAGTTTTGAGATAAGTTATTTTGCATAGTTTTTCTTACATTACGTACGCATAGCATCAAAAAAAAAGATTAGGTTACAAATTAAGTTTAATTATATGTAATCAAACAGATTCAATACCATGTTAAAGAAAATATTAAATAAATAAATTAGAAAAACAATTTAAGTAACTCAACCTTCAACCATATACCTGGACAATCAGAACGATATTTATAATTTTGTATGGTGTTCAGTCTGTTTTTTGATTCACGGTGAAAGAAAGAGAGGGTATCCATTAGCATCTAATTAGATATTAAGTGTAATCATGAAATAAAATTGTTCTATTAAGAAGATGTTGTGTTAATAAGTTACCGTCATCTATCAAATATGAGGCCCGATTTAAGAGTAATAATGACGAGAAAAATGGTTAAAAGGTAAAAAGAACAAATAAATTATATAGGTAGTTTAGAAATATGATAGAAAAAAATAGATGCAAGATCGGAAAGGACACAAATTATTCATCGCAGTTGATGGCGGCCTGCGTCAGTGAGGCTTTGGCAATGCAGATATTTCATTATGAATTAGAGTTTACACTTGAACTTGTATTAGATAAGACTCTCTACATTTTTCTTCAGCGTCTTCTACTCCATCAGTGTTACTGTAAAAGCTTAGAATGAGACTCTCATTCTAAACACACAGACAAACTATCAGTTTTTCCATGAAACTCATTATACATAAGAATAATAGCGCAAATCTTGAATAAGCGTTGATATGGTCGAGAGAAACTGAAACGTCTTTTGGTGTGGCTATTATGTTCTTCCATTTATCTCGGATATTCTCCATTTACCAAGTGATTTCCCAATATATGTGTTTGTGAAGGTTTTCCATAACACTTATATTATCCCTTTCTAGCCCATATTTATTTCAATAAATATTTCTTTGAATATTTTGATTTTATCTCCATAATTATCTTGAATATTACTGCTTATGTTTGTCTGACACATTTAATATTAGCATAATCTATTCACAAAATGTTGATAACTGAAATGTATAGAGGAACAAACTGATATTTTTTGATTATCAGAAAGTGTGAGTGCTTGTTAGTAGTAAAATAGAGCTGATGAAAGAAGATATGCATAACATTGCAATAACATAGCATTTTACACAGGATTTTTTTTTTTTTTTTTTTTTTTTTCTGTTTTTTGTTTCAAGGACTTCTGAAATTCTCATCAACGCCATATGTCCAACAATTCAAGATTTCAAATCGTATAGGGATGTTTTTAGTCAAAGTTAGACTAGGCGAAGTTATTGTTGGGAAGAAAAATTTATAGCTACCTTCGTTATTTGAATACAAAGTTAGACAAGGAATTAAAATGTTTATTTGCATACAAAGTTAGACAAGAAATTAAAAATTAATTATATAATGGTAGAATTCATCATTAACCTGTGAAGAATTAATTACCTTTATAAATATTGAAGGGCTAGCTTTATGTATAGATCTTACAATAAATAGTCAAATGAAAAAAGAAAAAGAATGCAATAGAAAACTATTAGAAAATTTGTATTCGTATTATGGTTATAATACAATAATAGTTCCCTCTAAAAAGAAATAAACAAAGTAATGTAAAAAATCCTAAGTCCTCAATTAAGTCTAGTTTGGACAAAATAAAATATATAGAATCGAATTCAAAAAGTAGTAATAAGACTAAGGGGTCGTGTTTGTTTTTCTTCTGAAAGCAATTTGCTTTTAGACTTTATTACGTTTGTCTTCCTATTTTTGAGTTTTTAAAAATTTGAAGAGAAAAAGGCAAAAAAAAATTCTTTTTTAATTTATAAAAGTATATTTTAAATTTATAAATATTTAAAAATCCTCATAATATTTCAGCATATTTAAAATGAGTGTGAGACCTTTTAGCTATGATCGTTCCACCAAGGTGAGACTCGTTTTTGTATTTTCCCCAAAATCATTTTAAAATGGTTAGAATCGCCTTATTTTATTTATTTTAAAGGAAAATAAAATAAACCTAAAACCCTAGAAAAATGACTCATTGATTTGGAAACATGCACGGAAAAACTAAGTTAGATCTGGAGAGTCAGATTCTGTGGAATGATGCTTGAAAGTCATAACACCCATAAGTACCACAGAAAGTTGAGTTTTACAGTAATCAAGTTAAGACGAATATGATAATCGAGTAATCAAACAATGAATACCAAGAAGAAACTACAATGATTATACAAGAGTATATCAAATATATGATAAAGAAATAAATAAATAAGTTGAGTCAAATGGAAAAATAGTGTGTACCTTGATGGTGAATTGAAAGCGTTATCAATAGAAAACAAGGACAATGCAATAACATATACAAACGTTATATTAGAAAATTAAACAAATAGGAAATATGATCAAGCGTAAATTATTTGTTAAAATAAATGGGATGTTACTAAGGCCCATTTATTTAACTACACGAGTCAACTTCACAAAGTTCCACCATTTATTGGAATTATACGATGTAATTTGTGCCCCTTTGGAGTTTTGAAAATTAGGATTAAAATTTGAAAAATGAAAATTTAATTATAGAAGGATGGAAAAAAATATCTTTGGAAAGATCATTTAATTTGGATGTTGGTTGGAAGAAAGGATTAAAAGAAGAGTGAATTTTAAGTACAGAAATTTAAGATTTTTTAAAACATAAAGATAATAAGTTTACATTTTCCAAGAAGAAATAAAGAAGGAGTAATTTTGAAAAATTGAAATTAAAAATGAATTTTAATTTTGAAATCAAAGACCGATTTTTTAGTAATTAAAGAAAATAATTTTAAAAATTACACGAAGTTAAAAGAAAAATGAATTTTAATCTAGATAAAAAAATGATAGGGTGAAATTACATGAATAATAATATCTTCTAAATTGTTTGGAAAGTTTTTTTCTTTTCAAATTGCATAACTAGTTGCAATGCGGTTAATTAATATACATTGATATTAACACAGTTCTGATATGATCATTATTTGCAAATGGAATGAACCCGAGACCCTTCGCGCGCGTACTATAAAAGTTGAATGGCTCCCTACTAGCGACCGGCGTGATGAACAGACATGTGTTTAAAAGTTAATATTAAAGAAAATTAAAATTCATGAAATGGAGTAATAATAAAAGTATGTTGACAACGGTTTGATAAAATGGGATGTAGTCTGATGATTGGGGTGTTTATTTGTGGTAATGGTTCTTGTCACCTCATGGGATCTCATTTTTATAGCATATAGGTCGAGTGACGTGGCAGTGATTTCTAAGTGATGAGGTACTGGGCCCTAAGTGAGATGGCGAGTGATATGTTAGGGGGCTGTAAGTGAGCAAATGGGTTGGATTGATGGGTTAGGTTTAAGAAAGTGGTCTAATCCTGATAAGGGTTGGTCGAAGGGCCTAATCAGAATGTTTAAATGGATGGTTAGTTTGAAATCAATGAGGAAGTAATTGTACATCCCAAAATTTGTCCCATCTTTTTAATTTTAATTTACTTATTATTATTATTATTATTATTATTATTATTTCTTTTTACACCTACCTACCCACTCTCCATTTTTGGATCCCCTCATCTGAGCCTCCCCTCCTCCTTCCTTCTTTCTTCTTCCATTCCTGGAGCTTCTTCTTGCTTCTTCCTTCTAGTTTTCCCTTGGATTTTTTTTCACTGATAGTAGTAGTACAAGGATTCAAGACAAAGGCCCAAGAGTGGTGTTTGTTTTTGAACATCTTTTGAGAAAATGACTCGAGTTTCGGCGTTAATTTATTTGTTTTAAATTTCATGACTTATTGCTTAAATTTTTAAAAAAAGTTCTGAATAGAAAAAGTGAAAATATTTGACTTTTTCTATTCAGAAAAAGTCATTTTTCACGAAAATAAGAAAAACTTCATCGTTGCCCCGATAAGAAAAGATTTGATATTCTTAGGGATGACAATGAAGAAGGGTTTGGGACGGAGCGGCGTCGAGCTTCAATGGCTGATTTATTTTTCAATTTCAATGATGATGTGGTGATCGGATAAGTTAGGGACAAGCTGTACATTTTGTGTTTTGGTGTTGTTTGTAATAATCCTTTCAGCGAGTCAGGCGTTTCTCTATCTATAGTCATGCTACAAATTGTTCTAGTAGTTCTATTTTTTCAACCCTTAATTCCTCAAAATTTTGTGGTACTCATTGATTTGGAGTTTGATGTCCTTGTTGTCTACGGTCTCCCATTTGTAGTAGTTTCCTACCACAAACCTTTTCTTGCCCACATCTTCAGCAATGTACTTAGTGAGCATGGACTCCCAAATTACCTTTGCTTCCTTGTAGGCATAGTAAACATCAAACAACTCGTTAGATAAGGTAGTCAAAATTGTATGTCTACAAACCTTATTTACGTGTGCCTAAGCCTCAGTGTTGACATGCACGTTTTCAAAAGACAGGAGCCATGCCACTCCATGCATATCTAAGGTGGAATAAATACGTTCTTGCCACCTTTTGAAATTTTGACCAACAAAAACCTCAATCCTGGAGATGTTAGGAAAGGGTTTGGAGTAAGCTGGTAACACCGAAACTACTGAAGCAGTGGCGATAGCAGGGAGAGTGGCGGTGACAGTAGGAGCATAGGAACCAACATTATGAGGGTTCGTGGTAGTGGTAGTGTTGACATTAGAGACTAGACAAGCAACATAGCTATTTGTTTCCATGATAAAATTCCTAAGATTGTTTGAATGAGAAGATGAACCGACTGCAGCAACAGAAATTGACAGTAGCAATAGAAATCAGTAGTAGCAGTAGTAAAAACAAACAGTACCAAGAGCATAAATCTGGAGGCACAAGTGTTGTAAAAACAGATGGTAGAAAAATAAATTAAGTAACTGAGGTGTGTTTGTGGCTGCTTGTTATTAGGAATTTTATTCTCCAAGATTCAACAATTTTTAAGATATTTTCTCTAGAACAGGAATAGTAGAGAGAAAGAGAAGAAAAACTAAAAAAATTTGTATTTTCAACATCAGAAGAGGTCTAAATTTATAGGAAAAATAACTTGTAACCGATTGGTTTGAAATTAAAGTAAATTGCCGTTGGGAATTAATGAAATGGAAGCAAAATTTGAATTTTGGGAATTAATGGGAATTGATTAAATTTGCTTTTAGGGAGAAACAGCCAAACGAATTTAATCACAAAATCAAAGTTGAACTGTTTTGATTTTTAAACAACTAAGAACCAAGGTTTCATATAGGCAAAAAAAAAAAAAAAAAAAATAGTTTGGAGCAAAACCAAATGTGTCCCGTGATATTCACTCATAGGGGGGGAGGAATCCATCGATTTACACTGAAATCAGGCTTTCGGTAAATTTCTTATGCGCACAAGGCCTCTCCTTTTCTCAAGCCTTGTACAAGCCCATAGATAGGTTTTAGTAGATAAACCTAAAAAAGCTCTTATCTTTTTTCCATGTTGAACAAGTTCTTTTTGAAAATCTGTTCTTTACTAGCAGAAGGAAAAAGGAATGGAAGAAGGTTGTGGGTGTCAGGATCCAAAAGGAAGAGGAGAGGGGGGTTGGTGGTCGGCAATGGAACACCGATGATGACCTGCCATTTGATTTTCCGACAACAGGGAGGGACAATGGTGAGAGAAGGAAAAAAAAAGAAAAATATAAAAAATAGTAAAATTGAGAAAAAGAAAGGCCAAAAAATGGAGAGAGTGAGAAACTAGAAGTCCTAGTCCTCTTTAGGTGGTGTTTGTTTTTACTTAATCTTTGAATAGAACTTTTTTGAGAACTGTCTTTGAATAAATGCTTAATAATTATTAAGTATTAGGATTGTTTGTTTTTAACATTAGGTGAGTAGTATGGATGAGTAATGGGATGGATTATTTTGGGTTTAGAGGCTGCCTCGCTATTAATGTACGGGTTTAATTTAATTTTAATCGGGTTTTTAATGGGTTTGAGTTTATTTTCTCAAATCCGAGACGGGTTTAGGTATTGTTACTCTCTGTAAAACCCGAGAAAATTATTTTCAAAAATGGTAAAATGTTAATAAAAATAATAAATTGTCATAAGAGTTCAGGGAAACCTAAAAAATTCTCTAGATCTTTGATGTGGCCCATTATGAGTTAAGTCGTCTCGTAAATCAGTGACCCGAGAAAAAGTTTCGTCAATTACGAGACCGTGGAAATTTTCGGAGTTTTTGGGTAAATAAGTTGTCGGTATTTCCCCAGGGACGATATTTTACAAAAATCTCGAAAGTCGAGGGGAAATGGTTGGTAGGATTATTTAAAATAAAGTGAACTAAAAAAGAAAATCGTCGTTCGGGTTATAAATGAATCAGAATGAGCGATATAAACCATGTATCAAAATAATAATAATAAGCCCATACGATTATATTTTAAAAATAATTTTTATTATTTTATTTTATACTTTAATATAAATAATTATTATTATTATAATTTTTTAATAAATAATTTATACAAATTCATAATATTTTTATTTTTATGAAAAATATTAATTTTAATATAATAAAAATAAAAAAGCAAAAAAAAAATATAAACGGGGCGAGTTTGTGAATTTTCTCATCTCTGCCCCACCCAGTTTAATTTTTTAAATGAAATAAGTTTGGGAATTGAAAAAAATAAACGGAGTCGAGATTCGAGGATGGGACCGCCAGATCTGAACCACTCAGTTGTCATCCCTAGTAGTGCTATATTCACCCAGCTCTTGCTTTTTGTTGGGCAATGATTAGTTTTCTTTATTTTTGTGAAAATGACTTTTTACGAGATAGAAGAAGTAAATATTACCCTCAGCTTTTGATGAGAACTTTGCTAAAATTTATTGATAAATTAAATGAAATTTTTAAAAAAACAAGCATTTTAATCTTGAAAGCTATTTAACCGACGTTAAGTCAAACAAACACCATAGGTGGTGTTTGTTTTTATATCTTTGAATAGAACTTTTTTTAGCTTATCTTGAATAGTACTTGTAGCATTCAGTATTAAGTTGTTTGTTTTTAATATTGGGTGCAGTAAAGATGTTGAGATGGAAGAATTTAGGGTTCTGCATCACTTTCGCTGTAATGAGGCAATTTGATTTGATTATGTCGGGTTTTTAGCATATATTATTACTCGAGTCAGCCCAATTATATTTTAAAAATAATTATTTATTATTTTATTTTATACTTTAATATAATAATAATAATTATTAGAATGTTTTAATAAATAATTTATAAAAATTCATAATATTTTTATTTTTTTATAAAATATATTAATTTTAATATAATAAAATAAAAAAATAAAAGCAAAAATCAAATGTAAGCAGGACGGGTTTGAGAATTTTCTCATCCTGTCCCACTTCGTTAATTTTTTAAATAAAATGATTTGAAAATTGAAAAATAAACGAGTTGAGTGGGGATGGGGCGCGTCGAACCCTTGTTGTCATGCTAGTAGTGTGTATTCTTGGCGCAGCTTTTCTTATTGGGCAGCGATGAAGTTTTTAACATTTTAGAGTGAAAATGAGCTTACGAATAGAAAAAGTAAAATATTTTCACTGTGAACTTTTTAAATTTAATAAGTCGTGAAAATTTAAAAAACAAACGAGCAATCTTTGGCGAATAACTTTCGGTATTAAGTCAAAAGCTAAACACCACCTACCACCTGCAGCCCTCATAATGTTGGTTCCTGTGCTCCCTCTTTGTCATGTACTCTCCCACGCTATCGCCCGCTTTGCTTCCCCGGTCAGTTTCGGTGTTACCTGACTTACTCGAACCCTTTCTAACATCTCGGGATTGAGGTTTTTGTTGGTCAAAATTTCAAAGGTGGCAGAACGTATTTATTCCACCTTAGATATGCATGGAGTGGCATGTCTGCTGTCCTCTGAAAACACGCATGTCAACACTGAGGCTTAGGCACACGTAAATAAGGTTTGTAGACATACAATTTTGACTACCTTATCTAACGAGTTGTTTGATGTTTACTATGCCTACAAGGAAGCAAAGGTAATTTGGGAGTCCATGCTCACCAAGGCCATTGCGAAGATGTGGGCGAAAGGTTTGTGGTGGAAACTACTCTGAAATGGGAGGCGAGTAGGCAATGAGGACATCAGGCTCAAATGAGTACCACAAAATTTTGAGGAATTAAGGGTTGAAAAAATAGAACTACTAGAACAATTTGTAGCATGACTATAGATAGAGAAACTACTTGACTCGTTGAGTGATTACAAACAACAATTAAAACACAAACAGAAGCAGTTGTCCCTAACTTATCTGATCACTCACATCATCATTGAAGATACAAACTACAAAGAGCAAAAGGAAACCAAAGCTAAACAAATGACCACCAAGGAAAACTTGGTCCAAACCAACCCTAAAAGGTGCAATTAAAAAGCTCATAACTCTGATAACAAGCCCAAAATTTCTAACCCCTATTCTTTAAAAAAGAAAGGCACTTATTATGTTTATGGCAAACCAAGCCATCAAAGCACCCTGATCTTGAAGAAGTAAGCGGAAACAGTAAAATCCTCCTAAAGCCAACTTGGTCGAAGGAGATGACATAATAGATGTTGTTGTCTCACAAGCTAATATGGTGACCAATTCCAAGACTTAGGTGGTCGACTATAGTGCAACAAAGAATATTTGTGCAAATATAGATGTTTTTACCTTCTACACTCCAATAGGGGATGACGAAAAGGTTGTCTACCTTGGTGACTCTCACATTGCTCAAGCTTTGAGAAAAGGCAAAGTCATGTTGAAGCTTACTTTGGGAAAGACTTTGGCTTTGAATGAGGTCTTTATGTTCTAATGTTATGAAAATTTAGTTTTGTTTGCTACATTAGGAAAAGTAGGGGTTAAAGTATCATTTGAATATGATAAGATTGTAATGACAAAAAATAATGTCTTTGTGGGAAAAGGGTTTTGTAATCAGGAGTTCTTTGTGCTTAGTATTTATGAAGTTATGAATGGAAATTCTCTTTCTTCCTATGATGTATGGCATGCTAGATTTTGACATGTTAGTAGTGCATACATTAAGAAGATGAAAACTCTAGGCCTTATAAATAATATTGACTATTTAGGCTTAAGTAAATGTCAAATATGTGCCACTTCTAATCTAACTAAAAAGACATGTGGGTCAGTGTCTAGAGAAACAAAATTGTTAGAATTGATTCATTCTGATCTAGGAGATTTGAAACAAAGTATGATTAGAGGATGTAAGAAATTTTATGTGACATGATTATTCAAGGTTCATTAGAGTCTACTTGCTTAAAAATAAAGTTGAAGCATTTGATATATTCTTAAGCTATAAAGCTGAAGTAGAAAATCAACTTGATAGGAAAATCAGAAGGATTAGATTTGATAGAGGGGGGGCGAATACATCCCTTTAAATGATTATTGTGAAAATGAAGGAATAATTCATGAAGTAACTTCTTATTCACCAGAGTCAAATGGAGTTTCTGAAATAAAGAATAGGACTCTTAAAGAGATGATGAATTATTTGCTTGTCAATGCTTCAACTCTTGATACTTTGTGGGGCGAAGCTATATTGTCTGCATGTCATCTACAAAATAGAATTTCATACAAGAAAATAGGTAGGACACCCTATGAGTTATGGAAAGGTCATGCACCTAACTTTAAATATTTAAAAGTGTGGGGGTGTCTTGCTAAGGTTATGTTACCTGATCCTAAAAAGAGGAAAATAAGATCAAAGATTTTGATTGCATGTTTATTGGGTATGCTAAGCCAATAGTGCTGCTTATAGATTTCTTGTTTTGAAAATAATGTTATAAAGACCTGCAACACTATTATTGAGACAACAAATGCTGAATTTTTTGAACATATTTTTTCCAACACCCACAATTGTGGATGATATAGAAAACTCATATGATGAGTATGTATCCACTACTGTGGATGATATGGAAAGCTCTCATGGTGAGTTGAGAAGAAGTAAGAGACAAAGAAAAGAGTTTTCCTTTAGAGATGATTTTTATACTTATTTGATTGAAAATGAACCGTCTTATTATCTTGAAGTGATTTCTTCCCTTGACGCATTACTTTGGAAAGAAGCCATTAAAATTGAGCTTGACTCCATTTTAAAAAATCAAACGTGGGAGTTAGTCGCTTTACCTTCAAAAGCAAAACCTATTAGTTACAAGTGGATTTTCAAGGGCAAATATTTGTTAGATGGTTTTATTGAAAAGTATAAAGCTAGGTTAATAGCCAAAGATTTTTCACAAAAACAAAACGTTGACTATTTTGATAAGTTTGCTCTTGTTACTAGGATTTCTTCTATCCGTGTTTTGATTGCTTTAGCTTCTATTCATAAACTTTTTATCCATCAAATGGATGTTAAAACAACTTTTTTAAATGGAGAGATTTAGGAAGAAATTTATGTTACAACTTTGAAAGGGGTGTATTACTGAAAAGAAATAAAGTTTGCAAATTGTGCAAGTATTTATATGGTTTAAAACAAGCACTTAAACAATGGCATGAGAAGTTTGATAGGGCTTTGTTGAATAATGTGTTTTTATCTATTGAAGTGGATAAATGTGTGTATACAAAGTATACAGATCGAGAATGTATAATCATTGCATTATATGTGGATGATTTGTTGATTTTGGCACTAACTTTGGATGCAGTACGCCGTCTTAGAGATTTCTAACTTCCGCAGTTTGACATGAAGAAGATATGGTGAAGCTAAGGTAATTTTGGGTGTCAAGACCGCAAGGATGGGGTGATGTATAATGTTATCCGCAAGAACATTACGTTCGAAATACTCAGGTTGGACATTTCGAAGCCAAACTTGTGAGTACCCCTTATGATGCTAACACCCATTTAATGAAAAATCGAGATGATCCTGTGGGTCAATATGAGTATGCACAGATTATTGGGAGTCTGATGCATTTTATGAACTTTTCTAGACCTAACATAGTGTATGCAGTGTGTAGATCAAGCAGATATAAACATAATCTCAATAATGATCACTGGAATGCATTAGCTAGACTAATGAAATACTTAAGGGGTACCATGAACTATGGTATTCTATATAGTGGATTTCCCGTTGTGTTAGAAGGATATAACGATGCTAGCTAGATCTCAGATTAAGATGCGATAAAATCCATAAGTGGTTATGTTTTTACTTTGGGAGGTGGTGTTGTTGCGTGGAAATCATCTAAACAAACCCTTATTGCTACTTCTACCATGGAATCAGAGTTTATAACTCTAGAATCCGTTGGCAAAGAAGTTGAGTGGTTAAGGAACTTCATGTCAGGAATTCCTCTAGGAATGCAGCTGACACTGAAATACTTAAGGGGTACCATGAACTATGGTATTCTATATAGTGGATTTCCCGTTGTGTTAGAAGGATATAACGATGCTAGCTAGATCTCAGATTTAGATGCGATAAAATCCATAAGTGGTTATGTTTTTACTTTGGGAGGTGGTGTTGTTGCGTGGAAATCATCTAAGCGAGCCCTTATTCTTTACTTCTACCATGGAATCGGTTTATAACTCTAGAATCATTTGGCAAAAGTTGAGTGGTTAAGGGAGCTTCATGTCGAGAATTCCTCTAGGAATGCGGTGTACCTTGATGTACATGCATTGTGATTGTCAAGCAGTAATATCAATTGCAAAGAATAAATCATTCAATGGGAAAAATAGACACATTCCTTTAAGGCATAAGGTTGTGAAACAACTGTTGAAAGATGGAATTATTTCCATTGACTATGTAAAGTCGGAAGTGAATTTGATCGATCCTCTGACTAAAGCCTTGGGAAGAATGTTGATTTTGGAAACATCGAGTGGAATGAGACTTAAGCCAATTAGAGATTAGTAGTGATGGGAACCTAACCTTTGTGATTGGAGATCCCATGAAGAAGGTTCATATGGGTAATAACAAGTCGCTTTGCATTTCTTGCTTCTTAGATAAAATTGTCCCTTCCTATGGTGCGGTTATGGTCTTCAGGTATGCATATCTTAAGAGGTTGAGTTATACTCTTAATGATTTCGCCATCATTATGAGTGTTACATATAATCTGCGTTTGCATATGATGAAATCTCCTATGAAAAGTGTGGAGTGAGAAAAACTCCATGGAAATAATCAGGCACACGCATGGTCTAATGGCGCACAACAACGTTGAACAACAAGAATTGTGATTGTGGTGCGATAAGGTCCTATTCACGATCGAGGAAATGCTGCAGTTCGTATAAGCTATAAGCTTCACCAATATTTTGTAGATTAAATCTTATTCATCTATGATTGGTGCATAGTTCATTGAATTAAATCTTCTTTCATAACCCAAGCAAAATGTTTTAAATTAAAATATATTTTTGAAAAATGTGGGGGATTGTTAGTAAAGAATAGTTTTTTTTCAAAAATAACTTGTCCCACATGGAAAAAAGACGAGCTTTTTTGGGTTTATATACTAAAACCCATCTATGGGCTTATATAAGGCTTGAAAATAGGAAAGCCTCGTGTGCATAAGAAATGGGTCGAGCGCTTGATTTTGGTGATAATTTTTGTTTTCTATATAAAAACCTTGGTTTTAGCTATTTAAAAAATTTTAAATCAAAATGGGTAAGCTTTGATTAAACCAAATGTGAATACCACGGGACACATTTGGTTTTGCTCCAAATTAATTTATTTATTTTTCCTATATGAAAACCTTGGTTTTTAGCTATTTAAAAAAATTTAAAATCAAAACGGGTAAGCTTTGATTTTATGAGTAAATTCGTTTGGATGTTTCTCCCCAACATAAAATTTTTAATCCATTCCCAAAAGTCAAATTTTGCTTTCAAATTCATTAATTCCCAACGACTGTTTGTTTGAATTTCAAACCAACACCTTCCTTATTTATTTATTTTTATCATTTTCTTCACCATATATCTACTACTGCTTAACCTTAAGTTTTAAAAAGTCAAAATTTGCTTTCAATTTCATTAATTCCCAACGGCTGTTTGTTTGAATTTCAAACCAACACCTACCTTATTTATTTATTTTTATCATTTTCTTCACCATATATCTACTGCTCCTTAACCTTAAGTTTTAAAAAGAATGTGTAAAATTCCTTTTACATGTATATATAATTCCTACATTTTAATTGGCATAATTAATCTTGTGATGTTAGACTTTAGTTGAGTTTTTTTGTTATAATTTTTAGGTTTGCAAAGATAATGAGAAATTTATATGTTATTGAATATATATTAGATGAACTTGCTTTTTATGTATTTATGTTTATTTTGATATTTGAGTATAATTCTTACATATTTAGATTTGTTGTATGAATATTGACTCAATTTGTTAATTGACAAGAAATTAGTATTATTGATAGATATTGAGTTAAGTTTCATTGTGTATGTTTAGGCTTGAATTTGGCATATTTAGGTTTATTATGTTTTTTAGGTTATATATATGAAATTGAAATATTGTGGTATGATATTAGACTTTAAATTAAATTGAGCTTGGTATGAGTTGTAAATTTGAGTTTTAAATGTGAAATTATGTTAAAAATATGGGAAATTAAATTTAGGTTTAATTTAATTAGTTTATGATTTGTTATATTTGCACTTTTTTAGAGGCAGTATATTTGCACTTAAGATTGTACTGGGTTGTTGATAGTTAAATTAAATTTGTGATGCTTTAGGATTGCTAGTTGACATAAAATTTATTTGCTCGTTAATTTGTATGTAATTGATTATGGTTAAGTGATAAATTTGAGCGTTAATATTGAGCGTCGATTGACGACATGTGGAGGACTAGAATTCAAGGAAGATTTGGAAACACTGTAAATTACATGTAGTTTGCAAAGTGATGGGTTCTCTACCCTTACAGGGATGGAGTGACGAAAGTTTTGAAAATTCAAGAGAATGCACGACGAGACGAGCCATTTATCGTTATGATAGGTGTTAAGTGGAAGTGCAGTGATGTATGCAACTGAGACATGCTAACAAACCGGTAGAATTTGAACCTTGTTCCTACATGACCCGGTCTGATGAGTCTAAAACTCATCTATTTTTAAGCTCATTTTTCAAGTATATTTCAGGCTTAAAAGTTTAGTTTAATGTAAAATTATGGAGCTTTCACGGTTATGTTTCTTGAGGAAATTAAGGAAAGAAGCATAATTCAATAGAAAAAATGTCGATGTGTGCGAGAAAAAGGGCCAATGTCGTGACATCACATTTCTAATGTCGCGACACTGTGTGGAGAAGGTCTTGACACTACTACAATGTCGTGACATAGCCACGACATCAGCAGAAGAGGGGAAGGCAAAGATATCGCGTAAAGCGACATCATCCGCGACATTGTGGCGACGCCGAACTAATATTAGAGACATCCTGACTCAATGTCACGACATTAGAAGCGATCCTCGGCAGTCAAACTACATGGAACGCATCAATGTCCGCGACATTGCCATGACACAGCTACAACATTGTCTGTAGTGAGAAGAATTGAAATGTTAAATGTCGTAACGTCAGCAAGGATTGTCAATTGGTATTTTCAGTTGACCAATGTCATGAGCATCACCACGACATGATGGAGACATTAGAACAAAGCCTCAACTAGTGAAGACATCAGTTGAATAATGTTGCGACATCAAAGCAATGTCGCAACATCGAATCAAAGTAGCCTGGAGGTGAAGTTTAACGGACCAATGTCGCGACATCGCCATGACATAGTTGAGACATAAATGTAATGTCGCGACATTGACAGCAGGACTAACAGGCAATGTCGCGACATTAGAGCAAGGCGTAAGAGAATAAATTAGCAATGCCGACATCGACCAAGGCTTGAACCTTTGGAAGTCTAAACATCAGTGCCGCGACATTGGATCGATGATGTCGACATCCGGACCAAAGCGACAAAGGTGGTGAGACCAGCTCAGTAATCGCGACATCGGATTTAGAAATGTCGCGACATCGACCCTGTTTGTGTGAAAGGGCTTTAGAACATCAAGATTGATATCATGACATGTCGGCTTAAGGTGGTGAGATGGACTTAACTAACGATATCGGCGACACCCGGGATAACAATGTCGTGACATGTCGGTTGAAATGATCATAGCAGTGGAATTACAGTGTCACAACATCATCCCGCGACATCAAAGTTCGATCCTGATGAGCGGGTGTCGCGACCACAGAAGTCAGCTTTGGGACATAGCCGGTTTCGATGTCGCGATGATGTCGTAACATACGCCGCGATAACGGTGCTAAGGCGGAGTTTCTTGGGCTTTTTGAGCGCGAAGTAGTGGCATCATTTTTAGGGCCAGACTCGAGCCTATAAATCAGCTCTGGGGAGTAGTGCGGGCTCTGGCCTTTTCATATTTTTGTGCTTTTGGGAGGCGAAGTCTCATTGTATATATTTTCTTTTTAACTTTTAGTTTGTTTTTGTTTTTTTTGGATTTAGTTTTTTCTTATTAGAGTAGTGATCTGAATTGGGATTCTGAGCTATATGAATGTATTTCAAGCTTATATTTATGTCCGAACCTCAATAAGATTTGGGAATTTTTCTGGAATTCATTTATCTTCAGTTTTGATTACAATCTCAATGAATTTGTTTGATCAACTAGTCATTGTCATTTGTGATCTAGATTTGAAAGGCTAAGCTCCCTCTGAGAAGAATATGTTGTTGGGATTATTGATTGTAATATTTTAATGATGTTTTGGGTATGAAAACTTAAGTGATTTAACTGCTATTACTCCTACATTGAACTATTCTAAATATCAGTGTTTGGTACCTAGAAAGAGTTGTATCATTGCTTTGATTTTCAGGAATCCCTCTGAGTGACACAAAGATTGACTACCTAAGAGCAAAGAGTAGTCACTTGGGGGTAAATTAAACTGATATTATTTGAACAAATGCACTTTTAGGATTACTTTGATATATCACTGGTGATGATCTAACCTCTGACTTCAAGGCTCCCTCCTGGGTGACAGAGTGTGTTCTTGAGGCATATGATCCACTAACGATCCTAGTAGTTTGAATACGAAGGTTTCACCTCAATTAAGAGGAACAATCTCAACCTTGTATTAGTAGAGATTCTAATCAGTAGGAGAGGGAATTCTTGTCTAATTGATGGCTGAGATACCAATTATTTTGGAGAGGGCTTGCATTATCCTATCTATGGGGGCAAGGAATTTCTAGTCTTAAGAGATGGCTGGGAAGTACTGAAAAGGAAAAACAATTAGATCTTAAAAGAGGATCAATTCATACAAGTAGCTCTTCAGACCCATTGTCTAGAGATGGAATTGTGGTAAGCTGGAGAGTGAAATGTGTGATGTTAGGAGAAATCAATTGCTACACTAATTTTCTCTTAGACAATTCCAAGGTTCATATCCCATAATTTATATATTTATTTAGAACTTGCAAAACATTGTTTTCATTCCTAATGTTATTTTAGTCCAATGAACTCTCTAATCATGTATTTTAGAATTTCATTATTTATTTGATTCACTTTACTTTAGAAGTTAAATCTATCCTGAAATTTGGAAGTTCAAATAGTGAGGATCTTGAGTAGTGAGGGTAGTTAATCTTTAAATTTTCTAACCAATCCTCGTGGGAATGATATCTGGACTTAAAAATCCACTTTATTACTTGTATGACCTATGCACTTGCAATGATTTAGACCAAAATCAATTTAAATTGCAAATTATTACAAAAACAACAAAAATCAAATTTTATATATATTTAGTCAAACAAGTTTTTGGCATGACTGATGGGAATTGAATAATTTCTGGTTGTTATGCTATAACTCAGTCAGCTTTTGGTCTATGTTGATAAAATCAAAGAAAAGTCAGTACATCAAGTTTTTGGCGCCATTGCCGGTGATTTGAAATGAATGTAAAGTTTAAAGATCAATATTCTTACCAAAGAGAAAATTGCTAGTTTAGACATTTTCTTTAACTTTTATAAAAAATTTTCAAAAATAGTTTGAGCTATGATAGCTAACTTAGCTAATGATCTTTTATGAAAGCATATCATAATATATTTATATTATCTATTTATCTCAGTTGATCTCGGTGTATTTCCATTTTAGGAATTTATCACATGCGGAAAACCAGAAATGAAATTATTGCCAGACGATAAGTGGAGAGAGGACGAGAAATTTGAAGAAAGTAAGTCTTTGAATCGCGATCATGGCGAGCAACAAACACATTAGAACATCGACTGTGAATTGAGAGACCTTGGAGCGAAGGGCGATAGAAAGATTTACAGACAGTCATCAAGATGAATATTTAAGCGTGAGCGGCTTGCTATAGAGGCGACAACTTTGAGTTGAAAAGAGCGACTCTTATCCTGATGGTGCAACAACATCGAATTATCTTGGCATCCTAGTGAAGACCCTAATGAGCATATAGGTAGATCTATGAGAATAGCCAACACAATTAAACTGAATGAAGTGAGACCTGAAGTGATAAAGCTACAGCCCTTTCCATTTTCACTGAGAGATGTGGCAGCAACTTGGTTTGAGTCATTGCCTTATGGATCAGTGAACAACTGGGAGGAGCTTGTGGAGGCATACATGAGTGGATTTTTCCCTCCTGCTCTCACTTCAGAAAGGAGATAAGAGATTATTGTGTTCAAGCAAGGAGAAGATGAAAGCCTTTACAATGCTTGAGAAAGATACGAAAGGTTGCTGAAGAGATGCCCAATGCATGACATTAATCTAACCACACAAATGGACATCTTTTACCATGCCATGAATTACACCTCTAAGGGGATCGTAGGCATAACCTGCTGTGGAGCATTCAAGAGTGTTGAAGAGGCCAACTAGCTTATTAAAGATTTAGCAAAAAGCAACTATAGATCTCCATCTAAGACTTCAGAGAGCAGCAGCAGACTGAGAGGAGGTGGTGTAATAGAGTTGAATAGGATGGCTACTATAGAGGCAAAGCTTGATGCATTGATGAACAAGTTGGTAAACTGGGATAGAAAAATGCATTCAGCACATGAAGTGGGAACAATGGGAGGAAATGAGCGGAGAAGAGTATCAGCGATGAATGACTTGCTGTGAGGTCCTATTAGGTGGAAGGCTCGGTTGTGGGTAGAAACATAAGTTGCAGATTTCAAAACCCTTTTGACCTTCAACCCACTCAGCTAGCGAAGAACCATGAAAATTTCTCATATGGAGGTGGAGCACAACAAGGCCAAAACCTATGTAGAACTATCAACAGCAGTATGCTTTACATGGGTTTTAGGGACAACAGCAATAGAGCAGCCCAGAGTGAGAGTCGAAATGAAAGGTCTAGTCTTTTGAGGAGCGGATGTTGGGCTCATGAAGAGAAACAGCTGCCCGAACATTCATGAACAAAGTATTGAGCTAGCATTAATCCCGAGGCAAACAGCGTGAACAGAAACCAATACAAATGCATTTTATAAATCTAGAGACACAAGTGGAGCAGCTAGCCCTAGAATGCAGAACTAGTCAAAGGATGCGTTCCCAAGTGATACCAAGAATAATCCTAAGGACTATCTGGTAGCGACTCTAAGTAGTGGCATAGAGTTTGAAAACATAAAAGAAGATGAAAAGGAAAGATTTGGGAAAAACGTAAAAATTGAAGAAGAGAAATCCAAATGAGCAATTCAGAAAATGCCGAATGCGAGAAGAAAAGGAGTGCAATAAGAATAGCTAAATGAGGAAAGAAACTTGAAGAAGAAATAAGAGGTGCAAGCATACAAGGATTGAAATTTCCGATATATCGGCCGATATATCGGCGATATATCGGATATCGGCCTATAGCGAAGCGATTTTTGCTACCGAAAATCGTTTAGAGGAAAAATCGAAAAAAATCGGGAAATATCGGCGATATTTGTGAAGTATATGTTATCGGACTGAAATTTGAGTGGAGTCGAGCAGCACGCGTGACTGATTTGCTTCAAAATATCGGAGATATATCGGAAATATCGGTAAAATATCGGAGATATATCGGAAATATCGGTAAAATATCGGAGATATATCGAGATATATCGGGATATATCGGTGATATATCGGGATATATCGGAAATATATCAAAATGACCATATTTGCACCAAAATTAAATCCAACGGCTATAATTAAATTACAAATATATTTTGACCATCCAACGGTTATTTTGACCCAAAAAAATCTATAAATACCTCTAAAATCATTCAATTTGATCACAAATTCTCTCTGATATCCGATCTTCATTTCACTCCAAAAATTTTTTCTTTGTGATATCTCTTAAATAACTATATATTAGTTTAATATTTTAAATTAGTTAATTTAGTAATAATATATTAATAAATTAACATTTAAATGTTCGTTAATTTTAAAATCAAGTTATATATTAGTTAATATCGTGTGATACATATTATAAATTTATAGTATTATATGAAGTTTTCATATTTTAAATTAGTTTAATTTAGTAATAATATATTAATAAATTAATTTTTCATGTTAATTAATATTTGAAGCTTAGTATGTGGATGGGCAATTTCCTATCCATGGGAGAAGTTGTAGATACAAGTCAGAACATTTATTCATGACATGTTCGATTTTATAATCAATATTATCGAACACCATGTCTTGGTATGATGTGTATTTACCGAATTTGATCTATCCATCAAATGTTGCGAATTGAGTCACATCAATCTTCATTTGATTTTAAAAACTCATTGCAATGTATATATTTGATTATTAATGTCATTTTACACTTTTAAAAGTATTTTTATAAATTTCAAAGTATTTTATTAATTTTCGATATATCGATATTCATAAAAAATATCCACGACTGTCGGAAGTATATCCATAAAATGCAAGTATCGATATATCCATCGAAACCGATATTTCCAACCTTGCAAGCATATATGCCCTCTGTTCCATTTCATCAGAGGTTGCAAAGAGCAAAGATGGAAGAGTAGTTCTCTAAATTGTTAGACATGTTCAAGAAGATAGAGATAAACAAACCTTTTGCTAAGGCATTGGCTCAGATACCTAATTATGCAAAGTTTCTGAAGGATATTACGAGGTAAGAAGAGAGATTTCTTTGAAGAAAGGTGGTAAGCTTGATAGCCACCTACAATCACGATAATTGAAGGAATTTACCTTTGAAGATGCGGGATTACAGTGCTTCACCATCCCACCGCACCATAGAAATTTGAATTTAGAGGCAGCTTTATGTGATTTAGAACTGGCTTATCAACTTGATGCCACTATCTATAGTGAAGGCGAGTTTGGGGAGCTTGCTCTAAGTATGATACTACAGGATGATAGAACTATGGCTTAGAAAGAGGGAGTCCTTGAAGATGTACTCATCAAGATGGGAAAATTTGTTTTCCTTGTGGACTTTGTAGTAATGGTCATGGAAGAAGACACATAAGTCCCACTGTTGCTTGGAAGGCCTTTCCTAGCCACATGAGCTACCTTGATAGGTGTTAAGAAGGCAGAACTCACTCTTACAGTGGGAGATGAAGCAGTACATTTCAATCTGAATCAAAGCCTGAAACAATCTGATTATGACAATTCTGAAAGTAAGATTGTAGAACAATTTGTTCCTATCAGCCTTGAACTAATCAGTGATTGTAAAAACCAGAATTCAATGAATGAGAATGAGATGAAATTCCAATATATTGAGGTTCATGATGTTAAATATCTGAATTCCAGTTTTGAAATTAGAGAAATAGTACTCAGTCTAAAAGAAATCAATGCAGAAAAGTCAAGAAGCAATGAAGGTAAGGGACAAGAAGTGGAAAAAGTTATGAAGGGCTAATTCTTAAGGAATTACCAAAACATCTGAAATATGCCTTCTTAGGAGTTGAAAGAGCACAACTTGTAATCATAGCAGCTGAGTTGATAGTAGAAAATGAGTAGAAACTTATCAAAATTTTCAGGAAATATAAAGAAGCCATTGCTTGGAAAGTAGAAGACTTGAAAGGGATCAGTCATTCAATTTGCATGCATAAAATCCTTCTAGAGGAGAATGCAAAAACATCAATTGAACATCGGAAGGCCCGGAATAATGATGAAAGAAGGTGTTAGAAATGAAGATATTCAATGGAAGTACAGCAAGATTTATGCAATCTTAATTGTAGCAGATTTGAGCCTAGTTCGTGTGGTTCCAAAAAATGGTGGATTCACAGTCATCAGAAATGAGGAAAATGAACTGATTCCAACAAGAATTGTGACAGGATAGAGGGTGTGCATTGATTACAGAAAACTAAACACAACAACCAGAAATAATCACTATCCTTTGCCCTTTATTGATAAAATGTTGGACAGGTTGGCTGGATACCCTTACTTATGTTTTCTTGATGGATATTCTGGTTATAGTCAAACTGCCAAAGCCCTTGAGGACCAGGAGAAAACTACTTTTACATGTCCTAATGGCACTTCTGCTTTTAGAAGGATGCCATTTGGATTATGTAATGCTCCTGCCACTTTCCAAAGGTGTATGATGTCCATGTTCTCAGATTTGGTGGAAGAGGCTATGGAAATTTTTATGGACGACTTCTCAGTTTATGGATCTAGTTTTGAGCATTGCCTAAAAAATTTAAAGACTGTACTTCAGAGGTGCCAAGACAAGAATTTAGCTTTGAATTGGGAGAAATGCCATTTCATGGTAACAGAAGGAATTGTCTTAGGACACAAAATTCTGCAATTAGGCTAGAAGTTAACCAAGTTAAGGTTTCTGTCATAAAAACTCTACTGCCACCTACAACAGTAAAAGGGATAAGAAGTTTCCTAGGACATGCTGGATTTTATAAAAGATTTCTCAAAAATTTCCAAACTATTATGCAGACTGTTGGAAAAGGATGCAAAGTTTGACTTTGATGAATCATGAAGGTTTGAATTTGAAGAAATTAAATCTAGATTAAAGTTATAAGCTCCCCATCTTGGCAACACCGGCTTGGAACAAGAGTTTGAAATCATGTGTGATGCCAATGACTACGCAATGGGAGCTTGATTTAGGACAAAGAACAAGAAAATTTCGAGGAACAATATACTATGCCATAAACCTTCAATGAGGCACAAGAAAACTACTCAACTATAGAAAAGGAGATGCTAGTAATGGTGTTTGCTTGTAGAAAAGAAAATTTAGACCATATATTTTTAGGGTTCCATGTCGTCATACACCAGCGATCATCTGACAATTAAGTATCTAATGGAAAAAAAGATGCCAAACCAAGCCTGATTAGGTGGGTACTACTATTGCAAGAATTTGATTTAAAAATCAAGGACAAGAAGGGAAGTGACAATGTGAAAGCTGATCACTTGTCAAGAATGGAAAAACCTACTAAAGAGGAAAGGGGGATAGAAATAGAATAAATTTTCCATGATGGCTTATTTTCCAAGTGTCGATCCAATTACCACAGTATCTTTGATATTGTTAATTATTTAGCTTGTGAAATCATGCCACCAGATTTCAGCTACCATGAAAAGAAAGATGAGAACTAATGCGGAGTATATATATGGGATGACCGAGCATTTGTTTAGAAGAAGGTAGATCGGATCATGTCGGAAGATGTGTGCCCAGATGACGAGGTGGAATAATTTATAAATGTCATGCATCACCATATGGAAGACACTTTGCAGGAGAAAGAACAACCCTTCTCCAATCAGTTTCTTGGCTCTTTTATTCGAGGAGGCGTGCTGAATGGGTTAAACCTTTGTGATAGATGTTAGAGAGATGGGCTGAAGTATAAACGGAAGAATGAGATGCCTGCGAATCACAGTGGTGCGATTTTTATGTATAAGGGGATCGTTTATAAGACCTTTTTCCCACCCTCATTTTGGGAAATCAATGCATTCTCATGGTTGTGGACTGTATCGAATGGAGTGGAAGCTATAGCTTGTCTAAGGAATGATGCCAACACTATAGTGGGGTTTATTCAAAGAAATATCTTGAGGAAATTTTGGAGCCCCAAGGACAATCATCGGTGATGAGTGAATCCATTTTGCAAACAAGCTGTCTGTAAAACTCATGAGCATATATGGAATCAAACATGTTATGGGATTGGCTTATCACCCTTAATAAAATGGATAAGTAGAAATGTCAATGAGGAGATAAAAGAACATGTGGAAAGACGTTAAACACTTAGGTAGGAAAACCCGGTGAGTCAAGCTAGATGATGCACTATGGGCTTACAAGACTACTTATAAATATCCTATTGGAATGTCCCCATACAGGACAATATTTGGAAAACCTTTCCATCTCCTTCTTGAGCTTGAATATAAAGCTATGTGGTCCATCGAAAAATGGTCGATTTCAAAATTTGCGCTAAGAAGAGACTACTCAAATGAATGAGTGGAAGGTTAAATGAAGATTCTAAGAAAGAGTTTAGAGTAGAGCTAGTCCTACTATACAATTCCAGGCTAAAACTTTCTAGGAAAACTCGAGCTCGAGTGGAGTGGTCCGTACCGGTAGTTCACGATTACCCCTTTTGGAGCAGTGACACTAAAAACCAATTTTAGAGATGAATTCAAAGTAAATGGTCAGAGGCTTAAACATTACCTAGGAGGAAGACCAAATGAAGAAAAGTCCTAGACTTGAAGAGATCAATAGAATTGTTGAAATGAGAACACAATACAACAATGTCTAGCTAAAGAGTAAAAATGAGTAGCTACTTGGGAGGCAACCCAAGCAATTTCCATTTTCTTTTAGTGTGATTTTGTTCAATTCAATGTGTTTTGAATAATGTAGAAGTAGAGTAGTTTTGTTAGAATTTATTTGCAATTTATTTAATCACAATTTGCTGAATGTCAGGATAATGAAGCTGGAAGGATATATGAAGGTCATTTTTGAAGCATCTCCAATCGGATTGAGTTATGCAGAGTTAACTACAAAGGGGAGTCTACTTCCATTACTTGTTCTATGAAAATGATGCATATACTAAGTTTGGTGGAGCATAATTTATCTGAGTTGGAAATTACATAGTAGCTTCATTGTCCCTTTGTTGAATAGTTGTGTGAAAATTTCTGCAATGCAATGAATATATGCTAAATTGATTGAATTGAAAATCTAAGTGTTACTGTTCATGCTTGAATTGAATTTTTTTTTTAATATTGATAGACTTATATTCATGAGCATGAATTGAAATTGAAGAAATAAAATGGGGAAAACAAGTAAAAATTTTCTACTTGAAAGAAGAAAACTCTTCAAATGTCGTGACATCGACAGCAATGTCGCGACATTGAAGTAATATCGTGACACCGGTTCCAACAATTTCCCTAATGTCGCGAAATTATCGCGACATTGTCTCAATGTCGCAACATCAACATGTTAATGTCGCGATGTCACATTTATAGAAGAGCAACACCAAGACTAACCTTGAAGAAATGTTGCGACATTGCAGCAATGTCGCGACATTGATTAGTGTAGCAATGGATATGAACCTTGGAATTGTCCAAGAGCAAATTAGTGCAGCAATGGATTTCTCCTAACACCACACATTTTACTCTCCAGGTTATCACACTTCTATCTCTAGACAATGGGTCTGAAGAGCTACTTGTATTAATTGATCCTCTTTTAAGATCTGACTATTTTTCCTTTCGGTACTTCCCGGCCATTGCTTGGGAATTTGATTGCTTGCCCCATAGATAATATCATACAGCGCATCGGAAATAATTGGTATCTCAGCCATCAATTAGATAAGAATTCCCTCTCCCCTTGATTAGAATCTCTACTAACACAGGGTTGGGATTGTTCCTCGCAACTGAGGTGAAACCTCTCATAATTAAAGGGACTATGACCTCCGAATTTGGACTTGGTTTTTTTTCGTAGACTTGCTTTTCCTATTATGAGTCACATTTAGGGTTTTCTTTCTTATTTTATTTTCCCTTTAAAAAATAAATAAAATTAAGTGGCGACTCCAAACTATTTTCAATTTTGTTTTTCAAAAATACAAAAACGAGTCTAGCCTTGTAGTGGGACTGTGTGGGTCAAGCTTGAACTCAAGTTTAGGGAAATGTGGCCATTAATTGGTCAAGTTATGAATACCACATTTTTGCATGCTTAATTGGTATACTCATTTGAAGTTTTTGTTTATTGTTAGATGATTTTTTTTGCCTATCTTGTTGTCTCGTTTCTCCTTGTGATATCATTTTCGTTTCTCCTCTTGGTATCCATTACATCCTTATTGTATATATTTTGATCCCTTTGACATGTTGACTTTCTCTATTGTATATCTATTTTGTCTTGATATGTTGACTATGCATTATCTCAATTATCCATGAGCATGTTATTTATTCTTGTTAATTTTCATCTTGATTATCATGTCTCTTGCTTGGTTGGTGTATAATTTTGGATGATATATTTGTTCATTGTTTGTTTACTTGTTGCATGACTGCTCTTTTCTCCTACTTGATTACATGATGGATATTTATGTGGGATACACAAATATCCCCTTATCTCCAAATCCCTAGTTTTGGTTGACTTTGTCTTTCTTGATTTTGTGTTTGATAAGAGACTTCTCGCTCCTTGTTTGCCCCTAGAATGAGCTAGTGATTAGGACTAAAATCTATGATAGGCTATTGTTTGATTATATGAGACCAAAAAGTTGTGGCCAACTCATTTTATAGCACTGCTACCAAAGAATTTTCAATCCCCAGCAGTCATGCTAAAAACTTGTTTGATTGAATATATATAAAATATGTTTTCTGCTATTTAAGTAATAATTTGCAATTTAAATTTGTTTTGGTCTACTCCTTTGCAAATTGCATAGGTCATACAAGTAATAAAGTGGATTTTAAGTCGAGATATCATTCCGCGAGGATTGATTAGAAAATTTAAAATTAACTACCACTTACTACTCCAAGATCCTCACTATTTGAACTTCCAAATTTCGGGATAGGTTAACTTCTAAGTAAAAGTGAATCAAAGAAATATTGAAATTCACAAAATACATGAATAAATTCCTTTGGACTGAAATAACACTAGGAATGAAAACAGTGTTGTGACCATCACTTTGCAAGTTCCAAATAAAATATTAAGTATGGGACATGAACCTTGGAATTGTCCAAGAGCAAATTACTGTAGCAATGGATTTCTTCTAACATCACACATTTCACTCTCCATCTTACCACTTCTATCTCAGACAATGGGTCTAAGAAGCTACTTGTATAAATTGATCCTCTTGAGAATCTACTTGTTTTTTTCTTCTCGATGTCTCACGATCCATCTCTTAGGACTGGAACTTACTTTACCCCCATAAACGAGAGTGTCTGGCCTCTCCAAATTAAATGGTACCTCAACCATCGGTAGATAGGAATTCCCTCTCCCCTTGATTAGAATCTTTGCTAACACAGTGTTGAGATTGTTCTCAATTAAGGTGAAACCTCTCAAAATTAAACTGCTAGATCAATAGGTGGATCATATGCCTCGGGGACACACTCTTGTTGTCATCTAGGAGGGAACCTTGAAGTCAGAGGTTAGATCTCTACCAGTGATATACCAGAGAGATCCAAAGAGTGCATTAGTTCAAATAATATTAGTGTAATTTACCCCCAAGTGACTTCTCATTATGTAGGTGAGTAAAGTCTGCTGTGTCCTTTCGAAAGGTTCTGGAAATCAAAGCGATGATACATCTCTTTCTGGGTATCAAACACTGATATTGAGAACAATTCAATGTAAGAGTAATACCAGTTAAATCACTCCAATTTTCATACCCAAAACATCATTAAAATTTTTTTATCAATAATCCCAACAACATATTCTTCCTAAAGGGAGCTTAGTCTTTCAAATCTGGATCACAAATCACAATGACTAGTTGATTAGACAAATTCATTGAAATTGTAATCAAAACTAAAAATAAATTAATCCCAGAAAAATTCCCATATTCCATTGAAGTTGAAGACGAGAAACCAGAAGTTTGAAATACATTCATCGACTCGAATCCTAGTTCGGATCAACTTGCTCTATGTAAAACTAAATAAAAAAAAATAAAAGGAAAAGTAAAAGAAAATATACATGGGACTTGACCCTCCCAACCTAAAAAACTTGATGAAGGCTAGAAGGCATTTTCTCCCCATGAGCTTCTATTTATAGGTACTCCCCATGAGCTTATATTTATAGGTTCAGGTCTTGGGCCCTAAAAAAGAGGCGAGAATCATGCACTTCTAAAAGCCTAGAAATTCTGCCCTAGCTGCTGATGTTGTGATGATGTCATGACATCTGAGTTTTCAATGTCGTGGATCGAATCTGATGTCGCGACATTGGAAGTCTGCTGGGCAACTCTCAATTTTCAATGATCAGTCAATGTCGTGATGATGTTGTGACATCGAGATGTAGTGTTGTAGATCAATTCTGATGTCGTGACATTGCCTTTCTAGTGTTGCGACATTTAGTTAATGTCACGACATTAGCTCTGTAGTGTTTCAACTTGGATGCTCAGGTCTGCTATTGCGACATTACAATAGTTTTTTGTTCTGGTGTTGCGACATTTAGTTGTTGTCGCAACACTGAGTTGATGTCACAACATTGCTAACTGATGTCTTTGCTCTTACAATCTTGCCCTGATGTCGCGACATTGCCTTTGCAGTTCTGTTCATTTTAGTTGATGTCGCGACATTGCTAACCTGATGTCTCGACATTGGTCAGTTAACTTCATCTTAACCACCTTAATCTTATGTCGTGACATTGAATTTTGATGTTCTGAAGCTCTCTATCAATGTAAATGGATGATGTACATTGGATACATAAAAGTCGACAATTATATAGGGTTTAAGCCCCTCGGCTCATGTTTTGCTTTCATTTGTGTAGAATAGGTGCTGGCCTTTTCTCTTTGTTTTTATCTTGGTGCGTTCGATATCCGGAATTGCACATTTTCGTAGCGGTTTGGTTCTAGAGAGACGGCTTGTAGATCATCGTTTAGCCGATTATAAACGCTGTCATGAGGCCATGAAGCGTTTTAAAGTGAAATTAGAGCCGGGTTGTGGAGATGGTGGTATCGATACCAAATAATGTTCTCCGATTACCAGGTTGTTGGAGTACCCGGTGGGCTTTAGTGCAGATACCACACTAAGCCCAATGCCATTGCCAACATGAGATCTTTGCGAGGATTTGAGCGGGTGATCTTAGTGCAAAGGCACGCTCATCTTCGATCCCCATGAGATCACTAATGAGGATTGTATTTCGCCCAATTTAGGGCAGAATTAGAGGGAGTTCAGTTCTAGGGTTTTGGCTCCCAACCTTTGGAGTGTTTTCTCATATTTTCTAGGGTTTCTAGGTAGAGCTAGTTTTCTTCTGATTCTGAGTTTTTAAGCATTTGTAATCTTTCAGTTGGTTTTATAACTTGGTGTTCATTGAGAGACTCTGCGTTTTTTATTTCTCAACCTTGCAATTGAAGTGTTATTTCTCAATTCACGTTTACTATTAGTGTTCCAGCAATTATGAATCAACTCTTAGCTTTAATGGAGTTCTAAACCTCCACGATAGGGTTCTAACGGTGGAAACTCACCCCCTTCAAGGTAACAACCCTCAATCTCTCTTTTGTGCTTCAATGGGATTTGTATGATATTAAACACTTGCGAAAATTCTTATAAAACCTTAGTTTGGCATCTTCTTGACAACGCGTGCAGAGCAGAGATTCGGTACATGTTGTGCTTGATCTCAAATGCAAACTAAGAGTCCAAAAAAATCGCCTGAGCAATCGTTTGGTATCATTCAATTATTCTTTGTCTTACAAAAGCTTTTAAAGTTAAATCCCCCATCAAAGACCATTCATCAATGGCTCTTAGATGAGATTGTAAGTGAGAGGTGGGTGTTACCTAGTTGGTGGTGAGCGGAAACCTTAGGATCCTATCAATCGCCTTCTCGTTTTACAATAGTTTAAGTCAATCGGTTACTAAATCAATCAATCAAAACCCCAGATTTTACTCTAATCACATTCATTTGAAGAAATCCCTAAGGATCATCTATGAAACAGGTCCACGTGGAAATGACACATTGGACTCCAACGATTATTATAATGTATATGTCAATTCCTACGATTGGGAATAATTTGAATTACACGAAATAGACAGCATTTTGGCGGGTCTCTTAGAAGTGCGAAGCACTCTAGTTGATCGAGGAGAAGGCTAGTGGTAATTTGCAATTGCATTTGGAAATTGACACGTTCTCTCCTTTTCTTTTAATTCTTTTGTAGATAATATGAGTGGAATCTTTGGTTGGGGTAAATAATGGTGCAAGTCGGTTGGGCTCGTGGCGAACAGCGGCCGGAGCTTGTAGGACCATACCTCGAAGACATCACGGAAGGTACGATCAAGATGTTTGTTTCAAGGGAACCTAACCCTCAAATGGAACATCTTGGGAATCAACATAAATCTTTTAATCCAAATGACGAGGTTGGTAACCCACGAACCATATGAACCTCCTGACAAAGGAGATGGTGTTGCATGAAGTAACCCCGGGGGTAGGAGGGGAAATGAAATAATTTCCATGAAAATCAATATCGAGCTCCCATACTACTCAATGTGGAAGAACCCCCTTCGAGGAGATTACGCAGCCTCGAAGAACCTGACAAACTCATGTAATTAAGCCTACTTGGAAAGAGGGCTAACTTGATTCCTTATGCATTCAGAGATGATTCGTCTTCTCCTTGTGTGTCGAGGGTTGATTCTCGAGAACCACACTCATTCATGAGAGATTTTGAGGATGTTTGCAGTGCTTTCCTTTCCACAGGATCGCCCTTCCATATAATTTATATGGTTTTATTCCCATTCTCTCTAAAGGAAAAGGCCAAAATATAGTTTCACTCTCTTGCTCCCAATTCCATTTTTACTTGGGAAGGCGTGAAATGAATTCGATCAATTACTTCCACTCCCTTGCGTACTAATGCACTCGTGCGGTAATCCAAAACTTTTAAAAACTGGGTGAACCTTTTTGCTGTATGGGAAAGATATGGGACCTCCTCCATGCCCTCCGCCCATGGTTTGGATGTTGGACAAATTGTGCATATTTTCACAGTATCACTGAATAACAAGCAGTATCAATGATGGTATGCTGAGGAGTTCTATGAGAAAGCGCTAAGGGAGGCTATGCAATTTTTGATGCAATAGTAAGAAAATGTAGGCTTGGGGAGACTAATACCTCCTAGATCTTTGCTAAAGTGCATAGTACACCTACGAATACCTCACTTAAGAGAATCTTGACTTCTGACGAAAATAGCCAGATTTAACTAAGTTGAGGCCAGTCGAATTGAAAAAGTGAATGAAATTTATTTGTACCCAAGGTACCTTCGATTACCTAGGGGATCTGGAGTGGAGGAGTCATGCATCGTGCATGTGGCCAGCTCATTCAACCATTAGCGCACAACCTTCCTCGAGTCAAGGAAGCAATCCAGTAAGACGATGCTCTTAATTACGAAAATAGCACCAATTCTCCATACTAAAACTTATAATCCGGGGTAGGGTAAGCACCACGAATTTAGTTGGAAGAATGAGGAGGCCAAAACCATTTTCAAATAACCAAAAGCCAGAACTTCGAAACCAAGGCACCAAATCAAGCCTCGATTCCAAAATCAAGGTCTCGGATTTCTGTGAATCTAACTAAGGTTTCACCCCTAAATCTGAGGAGTCAAAATCAACGGCTTTACTAACCTCCATATGAAATTAAGGAGGACATTGTGACCGCAGTTTGTTTCAAGCTCAACAATCCCACTAACATTGAATTTGAGCGCCTTAAATGATGGCGAGATCCTACATCACTAGAAAGTTGACCTCTTACGTAGGCGTTTCCGGTAAGAAAAAGGAAACTCCTTTCTCGAAGCCATCCAAAACCTAAGGTCAAAATAGTGTTGGAATCACACTCAGAGTCCTAAACAATGTAACCTTTGAACATTGCAAGATTGTCACCACTCTTTGAAATGGAAAAACAATTGATAAAACCATTGACAAAGAATTGTCCAAAGAAACAACAAAAGATGTGCAAAATGAACCATTAAGGGATGATGAGGTGTCTGACAAGCCTCATGTTCCCAGAACAGATGTTGTTGATGTTGAGCCAGAAAAAGATAAAACTCCCCATGTCCCTCCTGCTCCATTACCTCATAGGTTGAGAGCCCCTAAGAAAGTGAACAATCACTCTTAAATCTATGAGTTATTGACAATTCGAGGTCGACATCCTTGTTGGATGCCATTAAACAAGTCCGTCATATGCCAAGTTTTGAAAGACTTGTTGATTCGTTTAAGTCGGTAGGTGTTAGGAATCAACAAAATTTTATAACCTGGGATTCCTATTCTTGATGTCAAGCTACGCTGCGGTATAGTGGCTCTGGGTTCGAACCACGAGGATGGGTTTTTGCTTGTGAGAGGGTTCTGATGCGTTGAAAATGGTGTTTCTCCTTGGATTAAAGGTGTGTGGAAAGCTTGGCGTGTGCGAATGTTTGCAAGCTAAAATAGCTGAAGTAAGTAAAGAATCCTTGAAGTCTGGTGTAGCTTAGTGTTCAGTTAGCAAACATGTCTTCGAGTCTATATCATCGCATTTGGGAGCATGACATATAGTCACTTCCCGAACCGGATCTTCTTTTAGCTTTAAAACCTAAACCCTAATAGCTTACCTTGTTGAGTGATAGCATTTTATTAGGCAAAAATGTCCTAACCCCGTGAAAACACATCTCAAACCCTACTGCGATAACTAATGAGCTGACTAAGCGAGCCTCGTGGATCCCAATGAAAGTATCCATTGAACGAGCTGCAAATACACACATTAAAGGAGCATGCTTAAGAGATTTTAACCTCAGTGAAATCACGGGAGCACAAATACCTAAAAATACAAACATGAAAAACATGAGACAGCTAAACCTAAAAACAACACCCGTGGCCTTCCTCCCGAGGATCGGGGAGATTAGCCGAGCATCCCTTGATTTGTCATCATGTGAGGGTGTTTGGCAACGAAAATGAAGAAAGTGAAGGGAGAAGAAGAAATCCCTGCCAACAACGGGAGGAAGCCGTGCTTGGTGATTGATTGAATGATTTGATGTCTTTCTTACAAGCATGGTTGAGCTTTATGAGCTCGATAAAGAGAAGTAAAAATTGTGCTAAAGAATCAAAATTACATAGGCAGAGCTTGTATTAAACCACGGGACAAACGAGTATGGAGTTGGTCTGGGGTGGAGGTGTGACTTTGTGAAAGGAATTTAAATGAGGTGCAAAATTTACGAGGTTACGAATTTCACTAACCCACAAATTTCGCTGGGTGCTCCTTGATCTTGATAAATTTATAGAAATTCCTCTAAGTTAATCATGGAGTCTTGAATTCAGCTCGGAAGCTCAATGTGTTCAAGTCCAAATTGAATTGTGGATTATTTAACTTTGCAAAACTACTCCAAGCAGCTACAAAATGTAATCGGTAGCAAGCGGGACCTAATGCAGCCAATTGGGTTATTGAAGTTGATTAGTACACAAAAAGTGTATAAAACCTATGATAAACAAGGCTCAATATTGCACTATTTGGGTATAATCCTCCCAATAGAGATATTACTTTAGTCCCTTAGCGATGATAACAAGAAAGATCATGTAGGAAATGTTTTGCAAAAATGCTGTCTGTTCAAAGGTATATCAATTCATGTCTAACCTTTAGTATGATGAATTGGGACTCTGTATAAGAACCATGTTGGGAGAACAAATGCCATACAGGAATAAGTTTCAGTGCAGCATCAATTCCAAGGGAATCAGACTGAATTTCCACCAAACTCTAAGTGTTTTTGAATGATCAGTTTAAACCAATAAGCTGCAAAACTACCTCCCCCAGCAACCTCTTGCGAAAAACCTTAAACATCTTGACCCGACCTAAATAGATTCAGTTCCTCACTTATTTCATACCTTTAATGTATTGTAGGGTGCAATGCTGAAAATTCGACTTCACCAAAGTCCGTGTAGCGGGGATCCACCGATGACTCCCAACCAACTAAGGTTTAGGGCATCAAAGTCAGGATCTTTTTCAACCCTGAAAGCTCTACGAGGTTTCACCAGGACTTGAATGATTTGAAGATCCGGCACCTCTGACTCGGCTAAACTCACCTATCCACCCGTGTAGCGAGAGCACTAAGTCGGTGACTCCTGACAGTTGGCTTAGGGCACCGAGGCTTTAAAGGCTTTATCATATCCCCTCGGACCGTACTACGAGTTTCAAGGCAAATTATCGGCTTTACTTATATTTTCTTTTTCTTTTCTTTTCTTTTCCTTTTCTTTTGGAAGGCGAGTAGCGGTGTAATATAATGAATGCCTATGTGCGCAAGTGCAACGTAGCCCAAGTAATATAGTGTGCCCAATGTGGGATATCGATCCACGGGGAAAGGTAAATTGACTACAGAGGTTACGCTTTTGAATGATATGCGAATAATTGATTCTAAATTAAAAAAATTTAAGTAAGGAAACTTATTAAGCTATTAATTCTAGTGAATTAATGGTGTTGCGCCTAGGGTTAAATCTCCCCTATCACGTTCAATGGATTACTTTTCTAAAGTCACATTTATTCAATATATTTGTAATATGTCAGCCAGTGAGGTGATCTTGCCTATCCTCTCTCGAGGTATATCACTTTATCGTGAATAGAATCAAGTATATCTCTATCTCGACTCGGTATTAGAAATCTTAAATGTTCTAACCTCAAATGCCACCTTCAGTTCTATCTCTCTATTAACCTGATCGTTAAAGGCTACTCTACCCAGATCCTCGAATACCCTCATCTCGAATTTCTGGATCTCCAAGGCGATTATGCTAACATTGGCCAAACATTACCATATAATTGAAATGCGTATAGAGTAGATTTGACAAATTAATAACAATCGAATAACATGAAGGATCAAACTCTAACTATTGTATATGATGTGGTTTGATGTAACCCTAGAAAGAGATCTAGAACATAATGGAAGAAAAGATGAAAGCACATTTAATAAAGAAAACATTGATTAAATACGAAATATCTAGAAAAAAATGAAAATCGAATTACAATCCGGGCACTTTCCCTCGAAGTCGGTGTCACTGCGCTCTCGAAACACATTGCCTTCGTTAAATGCAGCCTCCGTCCCCCGATTGCCAGGCCCTGTTTGCTTTTAATGATGAGGCGGATCTCGGCGACGTCGCGGCGTGGAGAGCCGGCCGCGGCGTGAAATCCTAGCGTGGGGACGTCGCGACGTGGGGGCGTCGCGGCCGTGGGGCCATCTCATGACGTGACGGTACTTCGCCCTTGTTCCCATTTGCTCCAAAATGCGCTTCCGTTCTTTGCTCTTTTCACTGATGCTCTGCATTCACGAACATCGACTCATTATTAGTCACCAAAAATTATAAATACTCTAAAATAAACGGGGAAAATGGACGGTAGCGAGCATAATATGAGTGTTTTTAGGCACTCATCAAAGACACATTGGCTATACGAGCACTTAGGAACTCTAATGCTCTATTAAGATCCATCAACTAATAAGTGGCTTTGTAAGGTAAAAGGAGAAAGCAGTTTCTTAACCCCTTGAAGAAAACTAATGTAATTGTGTGTGGTTAGAAATTTGGTGGAAGGCAGGGGAGACTTACTAGGGTCATCAATGACCAAAAACTCTCATGCATGGAACCATTCTAGCATTTGGTATTATACGGTGCTTGATTCTTCCAATTTCTGGGATAGGCGAGATCCACGACTATGGGGTCAAAATGAGATGCAAAAGTATAGAAAATAGATTTGTATTATATATATCAAAGGTGAATTTACAAAATTTTTGACTTTTGCAAACATAAATAAGCAGTGACCTCCATATAAACACAAAAGGGCTTTCTTGTTTGTGAAGTCCTCTAAGTAAAACTAACATCAAAGTATAAAACATCACTTCCACCACTAGCGTCCCAGCGAAAGCGAGTTGGTAAGAGGAAATTGGTACCTCCTCAATCGGTGGATGGAGAGGCTCATCCTCAGCTGGGCGGTGAGAGGCTGTATGGGAGAAGTGGGTGATCTTTGTGCGGAGTTGCTAATACGTCAGGGGAAGGCTGCGGGGCCTGCAGTGGAGGTCTTGATCCCGGTCTGAGGGAGACGGCGAAGGGTGACGAGGTCTGAAGAGAGCTAGCGGGAGGCCAGTGTCTCTATCCGCATGATGCTGGCTTGGATCTGAGCTATAGAAGCCTCGGTGGGGGGTCATCCTCTCTACAGGCGGCGTGAAGGCTGAGCGTGATGGTGAGAATGTGCGGGGCGGAGTCTCCGCAAGAACCGGGAAGTCCACTGCGGAGAGGGTGTCTAGCTGCGGAGGTTGTGCGGCGGAGGTTGGTGCGGGAGGTGCTCGGCCTGCCATATCGGAGGCGGAGCAGTGGGCCGTGGGCTGAAGTGCGTGGAGGTGGGGCATCGAGGCTGTGGTGCTGAAGTACCAGACTCTTGGAGGAGTGGCGGTGGAGGTTGAAGAGATTGGAGAGGATCTTGGTGGGCGGGTGGAGGCCCCCGACATGTTTTCCCGGCTATGGGGATAAGTCGGCAGGGACTATCATCATGGCTCGTCCTCGTACGACCGGAGGAGGAGGAAGGTGGAAGCTCGAGGAATTTGGCCGCCATGCTCAAGCCCGATAAGGATGGTCTCACCTGACCACGTTGCTCTATCTGTGAGGCTGCTTGGGAGCAGATATCTTTCGAGCACACGACATAATGAGCGAGAAATATCATGAGGCGGGACTCGGCTCGGGCGGGACTCCGGGTGGTGACCACATCCTCGAAATGGAATAATGAGGTCAT